>PVIJ01007888.1:50114-78904 GCA_004024925.1 Scalopus aquaticus | reverse complement strand
AAAAAAAAAAAAAAGAAATGGATGGAGAGGAAAGATCAGTTCCCATAAAAATAAATACAATAGATTTACTGCAACTTTGTTTATAATAATCAAGTCTTGAAAATACTGCACATGTTGATCAATAGCCCCCCTCAAAAAAAAAGGGCAAGAGAGAGGAAGGAAGAGAAGATATAGATTAGAATAAAATTAAAATATATATCAATCAATCACAATGTATATACATTATCTAAGTCATGGCTCAAACATTTTTTTTTTTAGAAAGGAATGATACTTATGACACTTGAGCATTGAACATTTCATATTAAAGAATTAGTGTTAATTTTTTTGGCACGATAATGTTTATTTTTTTAAGTCTTTATCTTGTATTTATTTTCTTGTTGTTTGCTTTGTGATTTTTTTTTCCTTTTCCTTCTTCCTGCCCTAAGTTAGGATGTGATGTCAGATACTTCAATGGACATTGTGAGCTGTCAAGTGAATTTGGGGATGGAATTTGGGGTAGAGGAGCAAAATTACAGAATGGATTCCTGGGGACCCTCTGGAGCCACCTCCAGATTTCTTTTATCAAAATAAACAAACAAAAAAACACTTTGTCTTTTAGAGAGTCATATTAAATTATAATTCGTTAAATTATAGGCTGTCTGAGATTACCTTCAAAATAAATAAAAGAGAGAGGGTATAAATGGGATGGGGATGGTCATGTGTTGATGGTGGAGTTGGGTATTAAGTACATGTTAGTTCATAGAATAATTCTGTCTTCTTTATTGTACATTAAAATTCTTATAGTAGAATGGATTTTTTTAAACTTGTAAATAAATAAGACCCAAAGAAAAGAGAGAGTTTGCTTTATTTTTAAGAATCCAGTCTTCTAAATCAACTGCCTATATTCAAATGTAGCTCCATAAAGTTACTACCTAACAGGCTCTGTCTTAGTTTTCTGATCTGTAAATTGGGGACAATAAATAACAATTAGATTGTTGTGAAGATGTCACTGAGATAAGATCCAAAAGATTACAAACAAAACACACTGACCTTGATTTTAGAAAATTGTAACACAGATATAAGTCTTCCTATAATATACAGTGTTACTCTTACATTTTCCCCACACGGTCTTTATCAGCACAAAAATAGACTATGAGAATCTCAAGACAAGGGTGATGATTTGAAAATTCCAAGCAAAGACTCTGGTATGCTTGTCTCAGGGGATCACACTCCTACAGACCATTAATCAACAACCTCTTGGAGAGGCCCATATGGCAAGAAGCCAACAATCAACACCAACCTGCCAGTCACGTGAGTGAGCCACCTTGGAGAAGGGCAGGTCTCCCCAGGGCTGTTACCCCCATCAACAACTGACTCACCCTCATGAGAAACCGTGAGCCAGAACCACCCTCCAAAACACTTCTGAATATATGACACTGCAAGATAATTAATGCTGGGAGAGACAATAAATATTACTTAAAGCCACTAAGGCTGGGGGTAATTTGTTACCGAGTAATGAATAGCTAATAGACATATAAAAATATGTAAATGCCAAAATTCACTGACAAATATAAATTCAGCTATAAAATGCTACTTGGGTTTGTATAATTCTCAGAAAAATGTTCTGGAATGAACTTCAAAAAAGTTCTACAAAATCAGTGCTGCTGCTGATTAATATAGGGACCAATTAACACAGTAGATTAAGTATTGGCTAAAAGACATTTTTTTTTTCTTGAGACATATTATCCATTTGTTTGAAAACAGAAGATGTTCTTGGAAAATAGTTTATTAAAAGCTATCTAATGTAAAACTCAAAATGAAATATAGGTTTCAGCAACAAATTAAACCTCATGGCATGTATAATTTTGGTTTGTGGTCATTTTTTTTCTCAAGTTATCTTAGTATTTTTGTTAGAACCATCTGGCAATCCTATTTCCAAGCATGCATTGGAAGTTCCAGTATGGAACTTTACATGGAGTTATGCAAATAAGGTCAGGGATAGTTAAAGTTATAAACTATAATTGACGAAGACTTCAGTTGAACAGAAGGTCTTCTATTTGCCAAGCACTATGCTAGATTCTTGAAACAGAAAATCCAGTCAAGTGTGAATTTTAAGAAAGCTCAAAGAGTCTGAAAATGCTTTTAGGTATTAAAGAAATTGATACAAGGCACTAATCAATTCAAAAAAAGATGGCAGAAAGACCAGAATGAAAATCATGGGCCACAAAGAATTTCAGATGATCAAAGAAGACATAGGCCATCTAAGAGTTATGTGACTTTCTAGCTGAAGACAGATTGAGATTTACTTAACAACATCACTACGACTATTAATTTTAGCTTCTCACTATCATAATTACTATATTCATTGCTAAGTTATAGTCTCAATTAACTCACATCCTATTACTCTCAGTATTTTTGATAACCATTTAAGTTATACTTGGAAAATATTTGCACAGAAATATCTATAAATCAGACTGTAGTTTAGTTTTTAAAACTTGAGATTTAAAAAAATGCTTAATAGATGCATACATCTTACCCATAATTCCACTTATAAGGAGTCACTATAGGCAAAAATTGTGCACATACATACACACAAGATTACATGTAAAGAATACTCTTTGCTCTGTTGTTTATGTTGGAGACTTTAATGGAGGAATAAAATGTGGTTTCTCTCATTGTTTTTCATTTTAAGGCTTGCCTGGATGCTCCTGCTTATTTAATTTTCAAATTATCTTTGGATTCGATTTGTCTAGCTGTAGGGAAAAAAGTTCATTGTTTTTTAAGAAGATTCACATTTCTGTGACGTTAAGGCATTCTATCTGAGAACAAAGAATGTCTTTCCACTTATTTAAGTTTGTTTGTTTGTTTTCTAATTCACAAAGCCATCCTCTCATTCTCAGATCACTGGCATGCTGGGATTGAGGCTAACTGATTGAGGGAGGAATGTGGCCACATTGCTACAGGGCAACCCCAATGTGAGATGGGTAGGTCTGAGTGTGGGTCGTCACCTGTGCACTTAAAAGGGAATTATAATGACACTCAACTGCAGACACACAAAAAAGGCTAATAAAGCGTTTATTTACAAAAAGGGGAAATAAAAAAAGGGATAACCCAGGGATGAAGAGAGAGAGATAAATTGGTGAATGTGTCCTACCAGATCCGCTGAGCTGGGACCTCGATAGCTTGCTGAATTCCTGCAAAAACAAGGCCCCTGTGTCTGGTTATATACCAAGCCTGGCTGCTTAACTCCACCCTCAGTTCCCAGCATCCTCCCTTCCATGATGATAACATTATGAGATTTGTAGTCCTTGGTGCCTTGGATCAATTTGGCCTGGGGTGGGGGTGGAGTTCATAAAACCTGTTTGTGGAGTTCATCCAGGACCTCCGATCCCCCCAACAAATGACTCAAGTTATTAATCAGAGAAAATATTGGGTTCAAGAATAGACTTTTCGCCCAATCGGGGCCAATGAACACCTACTTGAGAACTGGTTTGGGATCCCTATGGAAACAGACACCGCTGGCATCACATGGTGCCTGACAAAAATCTTTGCATTTAAAGAGCTAGCCTTGCCTGATCCTACACCCTGGAGTCAGCACGTTTACTTTTTAAAAGAGTTCAAATTGAATTTTTATTACTTGCAACTGAAAGAGGCAACATGATTAATATAATGCTTTTTATTGTGTTAGAATTCCACAAAGAATTTAGTTCTATTACCATTAAATCACTTCTGTCTCGGTCACTCTTGCTTCACTCTTTCACTCTTCTATGGAGGAAGGGCTTAGAGGAAGATGTCTGAGCCTCTTTTCTCTTTACAGAGAACTCAAATGAGCAGTCTACACACATCACTTTCTCTGCAAATGCTTTTGCCTCTAGAGAGGGACAAGCAGGTCTTTGTTAGGGGAGTGTAATTAATTAAACTTAGAGTAAAATATTCAGCTCAGGAAGAAAGAGCCTTTCAGGATGTGGTCCTTTCTAGCCACTAGACATTCTGATAAGACTAAGTCTGATACGTCCCTTTTTTCTGAAAAAGATCCTCCTCCTAGTTATTGCTTTGCAAAGTGGAGATGTGCTTTGTAACTGATTAAACACATAAAGGACAGAAGGTATGAACCCGGAGCTACTGTTTCTAAGTGGTTTAAGTATGCGCAACTAAAAGCTACAAGATAGCTTTAATATACCTGTCCTCATTTCACATATTCTGAGGCGTATGGCTTGTACCACAAAACACAGAGAGCCCAGCAATACAAGAAAGCCAGCAAATGTGCAGACAGCATTTCCCAGCAGGGGCCTCAGCCTTTCTCAGCAAGGGCTCTGCCTCCCAGTGATGTGAAGAGCCTGTCACAGACTGACTCTCCAGCTGAAGCTGTAGCCTTGTTACATTCAGGATGAGCAATTTCCATACTGTTTTTTTCTCACATGAATTTCACAAATGGTTAATATGACTTTGGCACAAGCTAGTCATTTGAAATTTCTGAAGAAATGACATTTCTATCCCTGAAAAGATAAATTTGTAAATGCATTTGAGGGTTTTGCTTTAAATAGCCTGTTATGTATCTATTGGCAATCATAACCTTGCTTCTCTGCATCCATTTGTATTATGTAACATATACTCTCTAAAAAAGCTGTCAGAATCTCTAGAAAACTGAAAATCATCACTTACTTGCATTGACTTCCCCATCTTAAATTATTAAGTAATTATTATGCACTCAATCTCGAACCTTGAACAAAAATTCATTCTTTATTCCATCCCTTCCTTTTTCATTCTCTCTTTCTGGTCCTTTTGTCTTATTGTGCAAGATCCTTTGTCAGATCTTGGATTAAGTTTCTGTACATATGTATGTATGTATTTTGGTGATAGTGTTAAATTAATCTGTTACAAGTACATCAACTTGACTGCAAAGCTTGCTTACTGAGAGATTTAGGTTGCTTCCTACATCTGGAAGATATTTGCAGCAGGAGGGAAAAAAAAAGAATTCTTGAGAAAGAATTTACTCTAAGGGATGAAAGAATCAAGAGCACATTTTAGTTTGTTAAAAAAATATTCACAAATTTAGAGATCTATTTGGCTTTATTAAATCATTCATGAAGTGGGCAGCATCTCATTTAATAGAGATGGAAAGGTCTCAGATAGAATGGAGGTATTTATAGACAGAAAGAGAGTGGAACAAGGTTATTAACTAAAGAAAAAATTATTTCAGGTAAAGCCTCACTCAGGGAAAGGCAGGGGGTTCTTATCAAGCAGATTAGTGTATGATTAGGAAACTCCAAATTGATTGAGTTCAAATTATACTATTGGGAGAGGTTAAAACTACAATTAGGTATTGCATCTGGGGTGGGGGTCCAACATGAAGAACATCATTTGGGGCCTATTTTAACAATCCCCCAGCCTTTTGATCAGAATCTCAGTCCGAGAATTTTGATCAAAATTTAATGTGTCAGCACTGCTCCTAGCTACAGCTTCTCAGTTGTCTCTGATCTTCTGATATTCACAGGTTATTTAAATCACAATTTCTCCAGGTTTACATCCTTTTCAGTTAGTCCTCACTCCTCCCAGGTTTGGATCTCATTGAGATCTTTTACTTTGATGGTGAGTGCAAACTTGTTTGCAGTTGTTTGGAGAATACAATGGGTTGGGTGGAGGGGAGGGGGAAGTGGAGGAAGAGCAAGGAGGAGAGTCAGAGAATTAAAACTATAAACAGGATAATTCCCAATGCTTGGAGCAGCTTCAGAATCAGGATCCCCAGGATTCAAACCAACCAAAGAAATGTAAGAGGGTGGTCCTCAGAAAAGGTGAGTGTTCCAGGTTCCCTGCCCCACCTAAGGGAGGGTGGAGCTGAGGAGGAGAGATAAGAAGCTGGAGAAGAAGAGAAAAAAAAGGGGGAGAAGGAAGCAGGATGGAGAGCCAGAAGCACAAGGAACAGAGAGACATGTGAAGAAGCTGCACTGGCCTGGACTGATTGAGACAGATGTGAGTGAGAGACCCGTGGGGAGGTGGCAATGGCAACGTTGATCTTGATCTTGCTCTTTTCCTCACTTGTCTGACTGTTTCTGACCCTTTTCTGTGGGTCCCTGAAGAAAGGTGTTTTAGACTCATGGCAGGCTTTCGGGCCTTACTTTGGGCCAATCCCATGTGGCTGGACTTTTGCCCATGAAGTGATGGGTATCTTTGGGTGCTTAGTTTAGAAACTATATTCTTTGTCTTTTCTGTATTATTATTACACTAATTGTATTAAAGTTTCTTTTCACTAAAGGTCTTAAATGTTTTGTCCTGATGCGGCGGATGGTAGAACTTATTTAAAAGGGGCAGGTTTGGGGGTTTTGGGGTGTCCCTCTCCCTGCCCTGTAACAGAGTGATCCCTTTAAGGGGGTCACCCTTTTAAGCCAAATGGCTTACTCAGTGAGTTGTTTTTTTGTTTGTTTTTGTTTTGTTTTGTTTTGTTTTCATTTCAGAACTGGGGTGCAGGCCAGAAGCGTGAGGGAGGGGTGAGAGGATTCACCAGAGACAGAGTGGGGAGCAGAACAGATCTTCTGAAATACACTGCTGAGGGGAGCAGGAAAGGTCTGCTGGGCCAAGTGGGAAGCTTCCTGGCTGGGGATCGAACTCGTGCTGCAGTGGCTGCTGATAGCTTCATAGTGCTGAGACTTAACCCACTGCACCACCAGGGAGGCCCGATAGCCTGAACTTTAGATACACACCCATAATGGAACTTGTGGACATTTATGTGTTGATGGCCCACCTCTGCCTTCAACAAAGCAGAGTAAAACATTTATACTTTCTATTGCAAGCAACAGAATACAAAAATCAAAATAGTCTAAACAGTTGGAAATTATTGACTCAAGCCTAGATACAAAGTGGATTTCGGGATTCTGACTTCTTTTCTGTCTCTTTCATCTCTGCCCTCTTCCACTGGTTGCATTAATACTCAGGCAGGTTCTTAGAAACCTCATTATGAAGGCTAAGTGAAAAAAGAAGTGAACGCACAGATTGAAGCACCAAAGGAAACAGAGGAGGCAGTGATGTGGGAGTGGGAGATTTATGGGACTACACCTGAAAGGAGAAATAAATTATTGTACAAAAATGAATAGCAATTTAAGAAAATAAAAAAGAGAACAGACAAGGCAGAGGCCTAAGCAAACCTCCAGTTTATGTACCCAGAATAGCGATAGAACAGAAATACGGAATGCTGGACTGGGGACTCTGGCACAAGGAGTTGGACTACGTGCTTCTGTCTAGAGTTTGCCTCAATGGACCTAAAACCTCCATCACCATCCAGTCACCGACTGCCTCTGAGAGACCCACCTTGCTCATATTGAAATAGTTCCTTTTGCTCCTGTGTGTAGATCTGGACTAAGTGTGTTCTCAGTTGGGTGGAGTGCAACACACGTGCAGTAAATGATTTCTTCTGCCACCTTAAAAGAACAGCCTTCAGGTGGGCTTTCTCATGATAACAAAAGGGTCTCAACAGTTCCAATGGTCAAGTCCACAGCTCAGATATACAAGAAAGCCTCTCTGCTATAGCCATTGAATAGTGAATGACTGTTGTGTGATTATTGATAGATGGGGGTCAGTACCTACCTCTGTATGGCCACTATGGCCAGGGAAATGGTATGAGCTGCAGGTTTAGGCTCTGGCTCCAGACTCATTCTTGAATCAGTTACTGAGGCAAAAGGCTGTGATTAGCATCCTTAGCTTAGGCCAAGCAGATTCTTTCTCTTGGGCAAGAGCTAGGGTCAATTTCACCAATTTCACCATGGCTGTCCATGACAGGAGGATGGAATGGATGCCAGGAAGGCAACCAACATTTTTGCCTATATCTTGTCTATTTGGAACCCAGAAAAAAAGAAAGAATTCTGTATAGTCAAGTTTCCAAGACAACTGATTGTTACTCCTATTATACATTAATATTTTAGAATGATAGTTCAAAAGTGTATTCTTTATATCTCTGACTTTTAACAGAACTATATGAACATAATTTAACCACTAATGATGATTTGAGGTCATCATGATATAAATACATTATGGTACCAATTACAGCACAGTGACTGACCCCAGGAGTTACTGAGCTGTAGGTGACTATAGCTCATTAAATGACTCCAGAGTGCTCTGCATTTTAACAAATTGCATCTACTTTTTTTTTTTAAAGATTTTATTTATTTATGCATACAAGCTGGGGTACAGGCCAGAGGCATGGGGTGGCTAGAAGGTTCACCAGAGACAAAGTTGGGAGCAGCACAGGTAGATCGAAGGAAATAGACTGCTGAGGGGAGCAGCGGGCGAGGCAGGAAAGGTCTGCTGCACCATGTGGGTATCTCCCTGGCCGGGCATCAAACTCGCGTCGCCGCTGCCCACAGCTGCACAGCGCAGCGCTTAACTGCTACACCCCCAGGGAGGCCCTGCATCTACTTTTTATGACTTTTCTTCCTCTTCCCCTTCTTTAAATTGCTGCTTCTAATCTATAGTGGAATTAGAAACCAGATAATGAAGCTTTTTAAATTGTGTATAAATTAAAATTAAAAATGAAATTGACTAGGAGGAAATATATCAAAATGCAAACTGTAGTTGTCTCTGGGTAGGGGCATTAACTTGTTTTTATTTATCTATTTTTGTTTTCTTTTTTTTTTTTTTTGGTCTATAATGATTAAGAGTAACATTTATGGTATCTCTCTCTTTCAAACACACACACACACACACACACACACCTGAATAAAGTAAATAGGATTTAGGTGGTGTCTTAGCATTCCACAAATACAAAAATGTCTAGGGTATTATTAATTCTTGCAGACTATGATATCACTTCTAGCTGATCCAAAGCCTATTTTTGAGTTCTAGATGCTGGTATGTTCTGAGTCAGAGGCGCACATGCTTGAGGAGAGGAGATCATGAAAAGTCAACCTACCAGGGGAGAGATCAGCTGACTACCCCACAAGGCCTTAACCTGCTAAGTTACCAACAGGAGGCGACAGGCCCTCAGCCTTACAGATGGGGAAGTCCAGTGTGGCCAGTGCCCCAGGGTTGGACAAATCATGAGCGTGATGATTCAACCCAGGGAAATGCATAAAAGACATGTGTGCTTCTCACCCAGAATACTAATTTAATGACAGACCGTGAAAAAGGATCTTCTGGGCCTCCCTGGTGGCACAACAGGTTAAGCACAGCACAGAGCCGCTGCAGCATGAGTTCAATACCCGGCCAGGGAGCTTCCCACACGGCACAGCAGACGTCTCCTGCCTCGCCTGCTGCTCCCCTCAGCAGTGTATTTCAGTAGGTCCGCCTGTTCTGCTCCCCACTCTGTCTCTGGTGAATCCTCTCACCCCTCATGCCTCTGGCCTACACCCCAGCTTGTATGCATAAATAAATAAAGCTTTTAAAAAAAAGAAAAGAAAAAGGATCTTTACTCATATAGAACTTTTATTCCAGCATAGAAACCATATGGGGAGCCAAATTATAATTAGAAGGTTGATTTGGTGAGTATAAAATTAGAACCAACTATGAAGTAGCATAAGGTTAAAATAGCCTAAGACATCTACTCATCAACATGCTGGGTCTAGCTGCCAATCACCACAGATTGCCAAAGGCCTCAGGTTACTGCAGGTGGTACTTTTTTGACACTGCCAAACTCTGTCTCCATGACTCACCATTTTATTTACTTCATTACCAAACAACCTCCTTTGTAATGAATTGTTCTTGCCTCCAGTAAGTTAATACATTCATAAGCTATGGATAAAGTTTATAGCTCTTCAGGTTTTTATTTTTATTTTTTTACTTCTCTTTATAAATATAGACCTAGGAGCACAGTTTTCAAGTTCTAGGGCCACTCATGGTTACTTCCCACTCAAAATACTACATGCAATATCTAAAAATCCAATTGAAATCCAACTAGAAAAGAGTTCAGATAAGTTCAAACATTATCTGTTCAAAACATTCTCATTATCGTCCCCACAAAACCTAATTCTTCCATGAAGCTTAATTATTTACCCAAACTAACTTACCCTTTTTAAAAAATTAAAAACTCTTTTCTCTTTTCTTGACTCTTTTCTCCCTGTTACCCCTTATTCCTGGGGTGATCTCATTTTGTTTATTCCTTCTCCCAGTATCTCTCTCACTCAGAGTTCTCTTTCCACTCCCATAACCCCACTATTTTTTAATCTCAACTTGAATTATTGCAATAGTCCAATAACTCCACCTCTGGCCTCCTGTCTCTTCCCTTCTACTATCATCTGCATGTTATTCTAGAAATTTTTCTCATGTAAACCATTCAAGATCTCCTCATTTACACAAACAATGAAGGGCACATGCCTTGGACCAGTGCTCAAAACCCTCCAAAATTTGGCCTTTATATTCTGTTTTCTTTTCATTTTCTGTGATCCATCGGCAGGGACTACCTCAGATGCTGTGTACTCGCTATGGAGAAATGAAAAGGTCAAATACAGTCAATGCTTATGTTTTATAGTGCAGACCTACTGGGAAATAGCCTTTAAATCAACAACAGATACAATATGCAGATGTTCATTTTAACAGCTCATTGAACTTTTTCATTTTCATCCCATGTGTTTAGTTCATCTTCACAGATCTATACATGGATTTAGAACAATGGCTGGTCACCAGATAATCAATAGGGACCCATGCTTTCCATCATGATTCTGAAAGAAACCCAAACATGCCCAATATAAGTTTTATCCCAAAAACGATATTGGGGGCAGGGGTGGTAGCATACATCTGAGGAGGTGTGAACATATCCCCCTAAATCACATAGTGCTGTAAACCAGTATCACCTCAATAGAGGAAAAAAAGATGACAACATCAGACAGACATCATGTCATTCGCATTGACTAGTGAACCACCATCACTCAGAAACATCCTGAAACAAAATGTCTCTGACATTCAATGTGATAGAATCTGCTTATTCCTCGTGCAGGATGTGACCTTGAGAAACACAGTGTGATCTATCATATTTGGTTACCTTTCAATCAGAACTCACACAAAGTGTTTTGAAAAATAAAAGCAATATATTAACTCATGTCACTCAAAGGTCCAGGCACGGCTCTTCCAAGCATTCAGATATGCTCATCACAACACATCTCTATATCTCAGCTCTGCATTTCTCCATGCTTCATTCCCCAGTGGAATCTTTCCACCCAGGAGCAAAGATGGAGACCAGCAGCTACAGGTTTAGCAATCCCCGCAAAAGGAATGACATCATTTTGCCAACAGCATCAATGAATACCCAGGGGTAGGTTCTCATTGGCCTGACTCAAGTCACAGGCGCATTACTGAGCCAATCCTGGTGGCAGGAGGGGTGTGCACTATCCTGACTGCAATGTCATATTCTCCTGGATCCCTCCTGGAGCCAGGGGGTGGGGTCAGCCCCTCTTGAAGGACCTGGACTGAGAACAGAGGAGATATGACTTTCCAAAGGAAAATCAAGGTGCTGTTATCAGATGAAAGGAGAGTAGATATCAAACATACTGGTGAAAACTAGGGGCAGACTCTCAATTCATAGATATGCCTATCACCTTTTACTATAACATGTTCACTCGTAAGTCCCACAGCTTTATCATCAAAATTTAGGCTGAACTTTAGCAATACATACAGACAGACCTTAAATCTAGCAATTCTATTTCTAGGAATAATAGTTATGCTCTTAAATGTTTCACTATATGCCTAATACTGTCCTAAGCACACTACATATGTTGTTATTGTAGTTAGTGCAGAATGACTCTAAGATGACGTGATACTATCTCCCTTTTTGAGCTCGAGAAATGGAGCTTGGAGAGGCTGAGTAACTTCAACAAGGTCGCACAGCTCATAAGAGGCCGGATTCCACCTTCAAAGTCTTACCCAAGATCAGTTCCTTCTCTCCAAAGTCTCCATGGCAGATAGTCTCATGAGTTTACTTTAAGAAAAATTATGACAGGGTTGAGAAATGATGTAGATGCCAGGATGTAAAATACAAGTATTTATCCACAGAATTCAAGTGTGAAATAAAGTATCAATAAAGTATGGGCATCCCTTCATTATCAGTAAGTGTATACTAAGTTCCTACTTTATGAAATGATAAAAGACTATAATGGCTTTTTTGGTAAGGCTGTGAAATTACAAATTTGTTCAAATCAGATGCCCAGGCAACAAAAACATTCACAGTCAAGGTTAATCAAACACAGTAAGGCCTTGCACATTGTATCATATCTATCAGCATGTCAGTTCATCACTCAGGAAAAAAATGAATACTTAATCTGCATAACTGCTCAAATTGTATCTTGGTTTGTAGTATCTGTGTAAGGTAGGCTAACTGGTTTGACTTTGATGACACTCAACACTGGAACATTCATCAGATGGGAAAAAAAGCGGCCTGGGAGCCCACTAAGGGCAAGACTGAGAAGCTTCATGAGCTGAAAGAAATCATGGATCTGCCCTAATCCCCAAATCAGGGCAAAGGTGGAGGAGGGCCGCCAATAGGGACATTACAGCAACAGCCCTGAACGGCAACAGCCCTGAAGCACATGTGGAGCGCAGACCACTCGAAAGGACAGCTAGACAAGCAGCCCCTTGGCTAGACTGCTGACAGGCTGCGGGGACCTCACGGGAGGAGGGGAACCCAAACTATGAATATCATGCTTTATTACTGTGACTTTTTCAAAAGCATGGCCATTAATGTAAAAGGGTCAAGTTTTCTGGACCTCAAATCTTGTTATTTTTTTAAACTTCTTGTAATACATAGAAAGATCAATGAGTTTATAGTCAGTATCTTTTTTTATCATGCCTCCATTTCTCATTATCCTCAGGAAAGTGTCCCCAACAAATATAGCCCTAACACACTCCTGAAAATTCACGAAGGAGAAGCTCATTTGCACAAGAGTAATGATTTAGTCCTGTGAACTTTTAATTTACATAATCCTCCTTCCTTTCCCCCCCTTTGTAAAGGTCTCTGATATTTTTTTCTCCAAATGATGTGGGTTGGGAGAGAGAATTAAGCAAGCATCAAAGTTCTGGCTCCTGTGTTCTCAGCTATTACATTAATCTTTAAGATTTTCTCTCCCGTTTATTAAAAATCAGTGACTCATCCAACTTTACACATAAATCCACATCAAAGTTAATTAGAATCTTGGTAGTCTAATGTTTGTCTCTTCCTTTATTAATTTCTGGAAGCTGAAGCAACGCTCTGTATATGATTATGGAAGAATAAAAAAAAAAAAAAAGGAAGCCAGAAGACATGACCTGCCAGTGACAAACGGACAGTGTTTGCAGGAAAGGATTCAGAATTGTAGCCGCGCCCACTTGGTGTGAAGATGGACCGGGCCTCTAAGCTGTGTGCTGATGGCCATGGCGATCAGCCTCCCCTGCAACTGAGGTTAGCCCAGACCCCAGGCGGGGAAAGAGGGAGGGCTAGGCACAAATTAAATGATAAAGAAGAGAGCCCTGTTTACTGATTTCTTTTTCTCTGCCTTCTCTATAATCAGGAAACACAGCCAATTATTCTTGTCAGTTGTTCTATTATTCCTTCCCCTAAAGTTAAAAGGAAAGCATTGCCATGCAGCTTTGCAAAACTTCTACTGGAGGCATGAAAAAAAAAAAAAATTCAGGAGCTAAGGTGGGCATAAAGTAGAAATTACCACACAGCAAGACATTTTTACTTTGGCTTCCTCGGAGTGTCCCTGAACAAAAACGTAAGGGAAGTGGGTGAGTAGGACAAGGGATTCTATCTGATATACTTATGAGTGAGAAACTGACAGCAACAGCATCCAGGATTCTATTGCATATTGATTTTGCTTTAGGAGGATTGTGTGGCAATCATATAAAACAAACTTAGAACTTATTTTCTTCCCAAAATGTTCTTAAAAAGCGTTGGGGAAACGTCCAATGTATTTTCTTATTTTAAAAAATTAGTTACCTGGGCCTCCCTGGTGGCGCAGCAGTTGAGCGCTGCGCTGTGGAGCTGTCGGCAGCAGTGACGTGAGTTCGATGCCCGGCTGGGGAGATTCCCACATGGTGTGGCAGACCTCTCCTGCCTCGCCCGCTGCTCCCCTCAGCAGTGTATTTCCGTCGATCTGCCTGTGCTGCTCCCCACTCTATCTCTGGTGAACCTTCTCACCACCCCACACCTCTGGTCTGTACCCCAGCTTGTATGCATAAATAAATAAATCTTTAAAAAAAAAAAATTAGTTACCTTACCGACATTCCAGAAAATACTATAGGAAGCCAAGAAATGCTATTGCCCCAAGACAGGCTTAAATCACCCACAGATAAGATAGAGTTTTAGAACACAATAAATTTGTGTTAGTACATTAATACATTTGAAACCACGTCTGACAAAATCACATAATTTTACATTATGTTGTAAGGAGATAATTTGAAAACCAAAAAAAACAAAACAAAACAAAAAACCCACACATTGAATTGAAACCACACTGGAGGGGTGATGCAGGTTCTCCCGCCCCCTGAGAAACGTTCCCCCACCCAGGAAGTCAGAAGCCAGCCATCACGCAGGGGCCAGCACTTCGCTGCCTGCGGGCCTGTCCCTGAGCCCAGTAGTGAACCCCCTGCAACCCCTGGATCCGAGGGTGAATCCTGAGGGTGGGTGAAGTCTCCCTGTCCTCTGACCCTTCGTTGGAGGAATCTAGAGGCCTGTGCTGGTTAAATGCGGGGCTCAGCTCCCGGCAGCCGCTCATTCCTGTGCCCTGCGTGCTGCCCTTCCCCGCGGCCAGCTGCTCTACAGGACCAAGGACACATTTTAGGAACAACAGTTGCTACCTCGGAGTCAAAGCTTCCGCCTGCCCTGATGACTAATGTTTTGTTCCTGGTCAAGTTACACTTGCTCAGATGGCTCCTGACAGGATTTTTCTCACTCTCTCCCTACCACCGTCCTCATCCCCTCAAAACACACCCTGCTGTCAGTCTCAGCCTCAGCTGTTTCTGAGCCCCAGCGATGGCCACCTCGAGTTCACTTCCCAGGAGGCTCTTCTGCTTCCAGTCAACAAAAGCCCCAGGCAAGTGCCACTCTGGGAGTACTGAGAATTCCAAGAAGAGTCCAGAAAAAGAAGAGACAGAATCCAAGAGCAGTTTCAGCTCTGAGAATTGGACCGAGAGATTGCTTTAGATCAACGTGAACTTCACACCATTACCTGCCGGTGGCTAAAATGGGGGGGGAGGGGGGAGGGGGCAGAGGGTTAGCACAGATGACTTGAATGCTATGAGCAATTTATAATATTCATATTGCTTTCTGAGAGATTGTTAAGACCAGACTTACCATTGGCAATTTATGTAGCCAAGTCCAGCCAAGTTCATGTCCTTGGAGCAGCTTTATCACATTTCTGTTAACTGTCCAGACCCTTTGAAAAATGAGAAGGGTTGGTTTCCAGCAGCCTTTGGCCCAACCTTCTCCAGATGCTACAGCTGAGCTTCATCTTTTCAATGTTCACCCCACCCTGCTCCTAAGAGCTATTATTGCTTTTGTAGGAAACAAAACAATAAACATTCAAGTTGCCTCACCCTCTGTGCAACACTGATTCAACATATTCAAATAAGAGACTTTTTTCAATTCAATATGTGTAATAAAAATCATCCAGAGGAGTCATGTTTTATGCAGAAGTAGAGCCTGAAGTTATCATATAAAATAAAAATGTGTATCAGCTAAATTTATTTAAAATTCCCCTAAATTAATTTAGAATGCAGTTTTGTGTGTATAGTTCCATATAGTAATACATATCTTAAAAATGACTCCACATAATATAACAGGGACATGAAAAATATAATTTTCTAAAGTTTTAATGTATTTATTTTCTTACATCTTTGTTAATTTTGGGATAGTACCCTCAGGTGTAAAACCTGTGATTCTCCCACCACCTAGAACCTGTGATCCATCACCACAGTCCCTTGTGCTCTTCCCTTGTCCGGACCCTTCTCTCCCCCTCCCCTGAGTCTGCCTCAGATCTATGGTCAGCTTGCAAGTTTTGCTTTCTTTTCCTGACCGTTTGTTTCCTCTAGATTCCACGTACACTGGTATTTTTCATTGGGTTCTGAATGAGAATGGTTTGCATTTAGAGTGCATGTTCTATTTAAGAAACAAAAACAACAACAAAAAACATGTCTTTAAGGACAAAAATCCCACAGAGCTGCAAGATGCTCCACTCTGAGAATTATACAAGAACTGAGACAACCCACGGGGGACCAGTTGTTGGTGTCATGCCAGCTGCACTGTTAAAATGAACATTTTTGTCTTTCTTTTACTTCTATCACATACGAATGCTCATGGCCCACAGCCGTGTGCACATGTAAACACGCTGCCACCACCAAGGGGGCAGTAAACAAAACGCTTCCCTCAGAACCCCCACTTCCTTACACTAGTTGTTGAACTCCATGGCATCTCCAATCCCCACTCCCACCTTTCACCACATCCCTGTGCCCCGCAGGCACTTACACGTGGGCCCCAGTGCCAGGGCAGCACTGAGCTCCTCCTGGAACCCCATTGCTCGGACTCTTGGCGTTCTGCAGAACTGCGGGCCACACTGGTTAACACCAGCACCTTTGCAGTTGCCATTTTTCTGGCCCTTGCGCTGCTGGCCGAGTCTCAATTATTGCTGCATTGCTGAGGCAACTAAACTCCCACTGTCTCTGCCCTAGAAGAAACAGGAAAACAGTGGACATCCTTAGCTACTATTCAGCTCACTCCTTCAAGGGTCCAAGGTATATTATATATAACTATATATATCCCTGGGGTATATGAAGTCTCAATGACTACTGCAGGGGGAGAGAGGGCCTCCTCAGCAGTCTGGCCTATTTCATGCTGATTGATGATGGGGAAATCATCAGCATAAAATAGTAACAAAAAACACAGGGCTTAGAATATCAGAGGCACTGTATATAGTGCTTGACACACATTAACTCACTTAAGGCAATTACTTTGGCCCCTTCAGTATTAAGAACACATTTGTATCATGTTAGCCTCCTAGGCCCAGCTCCCAACTTTTCAACAGAAGGAAAATTCCTTTTTCCGGTCATAATCAGAGTGAGAGTTCTTACTTCAGGGTAAGGGCATATTCAAATTGCTTAAAGTTCATGCCATGTTTCACCCAAATTCTGGTAAATTCTAAATTGTTAGATTATAATATAAAGTTTCAGTTTCCTAGGGATAATGTGTCAATTCACATTTTTTAAAACATTTTTATAATGAAAATGAGTAGGGAACATTTATACATACATAAGTGAATTACATATTTATCTTTTGTATATGACATATGTGAGATAGAGACATATAACCATAAATTAAAAAATAAGAAGGTAGAACAAAGCTTTATTATATACCAGTTCCATGTTCAACAATTATCAAGTTTTGAATAACCTTGTTTTATCTATACCCTCGTCCACACGATTATTCAGAAGAAAATCACAGACATCCTACTATATCATCTATAAGTACTTCAATATTTGTTCTAGTAATCAATTTATTACTCAGCTCCAAATCTACTCTTCTTTGCTTCAGTGTGTGATACTGGAGTTGGCCCCTATAAACATTTCTTTTGCCAGTTGGCACAATGCTAAACGTAGTCAGTAGAGGGCACCAGAGGGACACTAGAAGAGGAAGGGGCATCTTTTCCAAGGTCCACTACTACCAGCTGCTTCTTGCATTTGAAAGCAGCTCCAGTTCCTGAGGCCCTATGATGTTCTCCCAGCAGCATCCAAGTTGGTGCTTCCCAATGATTTCTGCTGGCATCTCAGTCAGCTTTCCAGTAAGTGTTACAGGTTCCCAGTTAGTGTCTTCCCATGGACTTGGCACGATCCCCAGCCAGGGCCACCTCAGTGAAACCCTCTGTCATCCAGCGGGTCACAAACTCAAGCTCTCTTTAAGATCTGGACCACATCACTGGGAAAGGCTGGAGAGGGCTACCCTGGACCTGTTCCTCCTTGGGGGTTCTGTCTCAGCCTGGGAAGGAGTAGTTGCTTTTGTATCTGCTCTTGCTCTGTTCAGTGTTTTTGCTTTCCCTCTTTGTAGTTCATCTCCTATGACTAGTTAACAGTTCTTTATATTTGGCTTTCTTCAAGTAGAGTATAACTCAAAAAAAAAAAAAATAAGGACTCTTTTACATGACCACAAAGTCATATCACCTGAAAAAAAAATTAAGTCCATGTAATCAGTGTCCACTCGCTGCTATTTCCTCAAACGTCTAATAATTGTTTTATATGGCTTTTCAATCAAAATTAAAATACAGTCCATATATTAGATTGATGTTTCTAAGTCTCTTCCACACCCACCTTCTCCTTCCTTTTCCTTTTTTTTTTAAGATTTATTTATTTATGCATATGAGAGCTGGGGTGTAGGCCAGGGGGTGAGAGGATTCACCAGAGACAGAGTGGGGAGCAGAACAGGCAGATTGACTGAAATACACTGTTGAGGGGAGCAGTGGGCAAGTCAGGAGAAGTCTGCTGCACCATGTAGAAAGCTCCCTGGCTAGGGATCGAACTCGTGCTGCAGTGGCTGCAGATAGCTTCATCGAGCTGAGACATAACCCCTTATGCCACTTGGGAGGTCCTCCTTCCTTTTCCTTATACAGAATTTATGGAAGAATCAGGGTTGATGGCGGTAGCATTTCCCATGGTCCTATGTGACTTGCTTCTTTCTACTCTGCACATCCTATAAACTAGCAGTTACATCTAGAGACCGAGTGGACTCAGACTATTTTTAGTACTTTTTAACCGCTTCGCAGCAGGATTTGCATATGTGGTTGCCTATATTTTTATTACTGATGGGAGGGTTGGGGTGGAATCCTGAATTGTTAACTAGAGCTATTTAGAAGTTTCTCACCAGCTCTTACAAAATGATTTTAGAAGATGGCACTTTTTATAAAGGAAATACATTTTCACTTCATAGTGTATTTCCATTTCAAATTTGTAATTATAATTACAATTCATAATTTTACTTAACATCTTTGATTTTACATTTGTGTATCTTCTCTTCAATCTTAATACTATCAATAAAATAGTGTATTTTGTTTGCCCTGAAATACAAATATATAAAATAAATAGATGCTGAATAACAACATTAATATTTCTTCCTAACTCACTTTACCACGGGGTATATTAAATGTACAAAAGTGTTTTTAAATACTTGAAATAACTCTCTGTTAGAGAGCTAATTCTGATAGAATTTTCATTTCTATCATCTTGCTTTTGCTTTGGATATAGAAATATTTTTATCTTGATTTTATAAGCATAAGTTTATATGTAAAACATTTCCACGATTTTAAAATTATACCTGCAAAAGAAAGGAATATTCAGGAAAGACAAGCTTCCACCACATCCTCTTCTTTTTCTAGATGAAATCAGTGTTTTAATTCTCTTTTGTAAATAGAGCATAAATTATATATTCTCCCACCTTCTAAATAAAAGGCACTATACTATGCATCTCACTTTTCCCTCACTTTTATCACTTTAATGCATCCTAAAAATCACTTCATAAACATGTAGATTCCTTGCAGCTGCTTGGTATTCCACTGAGTGGTTGCCCTGTAGTCTATTCAACCATTCTTGAAATGGTGGACATCTGAGTTTCTAGTCTTTTGCTATTATAGGCAATGCCTCAGTGAACACGTCTACTCATACTGTTGCCGGGATATCTTTAGTATTCTATCAGTTAGCTCTTGCTATATATATAGCACACTATCTCAGAGCTGTGTGGCATAAGCAGCACTATTTATGAGCTCACTATCCTGTAGATCAGCAATTCTGGCAGGGCTCAGCCCTGTCCTTCCTTCTGCTGTCCTCACTCATGTGAGTAAAGTCAGCTGGCAACTCAGCTGGAGCTGGATAGACTACATACACTCACGCACGTGTGGGGAGGTTGGCCGGCTGTCAGTCAAGGTGCCTCAAGTGGCCGTTCATGGTTCCGCAGACTGGCTATCATTCCATATGTTCTGGCACGTGCAGGGTTCCAAGCACATCAAGGGGGTGCAAGCCCCTATGGAGTGCTTTTCAGCCTTTTGCTTGCACTTAGGCACCAGAAACAGCCCAGTCACCGGATGCAGGAGGACTACCCAAAGACAAGTTCACAGGCAGGGGGAGTCTAGCAGCTGTTTGCAAACAGCCACAGACCCTCCCGAGAGACAGGTTTGTTGGGTCACAGGGAAAATCCAAATGTGGAATTGTCAAATCTACCCCTCCCACGCCATTAGACAATTTGCATTCCCTCCAACTATGAAAGTGCCTGCTTTTCAGTGTCACCAATAGAGAACATTTTCCAACTTTCTTTTTGCCAATCTAAAATGATTAATGGCATTTTGATGGTATACTAATTTGCATCTCTCATTATGAGGGATGCTTATTTCATATGCTTAGGAGCCATTTGAGATTTTTTTTTCCTATGAATTGCTTATATATCTTGACATTTTTTCCATAGTGATTGGTTTTCTCTACTTTTACAAGCTCCATGGTAATATATTAGGAATATTAGCCCTTTGCCAGTGATATAAATTACAAATATTTTTTCCAGTTTGTCTTTACACTTTAACCATACAAATGCAGTCAAATTTGTTAATCATTCAATGTTTCTGGATTTTGAGCCATTGTTAGAAATGTTTTCTCCATTTCTAAATGATGGAGGAATTTACTCATGTCTATTATGTGTTGGGGGAGGTATCCAATTATTCATTTTCCCTATCAATATACCATTTTCATTGTAGTCTAAATTTAATTATGGGTTTTTATCATGCTTAGAGTATGACTAATCCCAAGTAAAAGTGAATGCCCATTTCTGTATTTCTGTTCTCCATCTTCCTCTCTGCCTAGCTGAATCTAGTCTCAAATGTAACTCAACTAGCTCTGGCCCATGAGTTGACAGGAACTTGGGTGTCCATACTCCTGAGTAGTGCAAGCTCTGGCATGAGAAAGGTTGTCATCTCCTGGTTGGGTGATCTAAAATTATTCAATCTTAAATATTATTCTATAAAGTGAGGACAAAACCTCCCTAGCAGAGTTATTTAGTAGAATGAGATAATGTAGCAGTGTTGGCACATAGTAAGTGCTCAATAAATTATGGGTAGCTCATTATAGTAGTGCAGAGGTTCTGTACGTACCAAATTGGAAGGGGAGGAGGAAAATATCAAAAATGTTAATGTAGAACTTAATATAGAAATGGCTTTGTTGGCAGTGACTGTGTGTGTGTAGAACTGTGCATGCATTGGTTAAGGAAACACAATTGTATTTTCTTTAGTCTGTTTCATTTAGGGATGTTTCCCTATGAAATGGTGGGGTCTTTGCTTGGAAGGAACCTATATAGTGAGTTTGCCAATTCCAAATCCCTACCTTTGAGAAAAAAAGGCAAAACCCTAAAGAGTAGATGGCACTGAAAGTTAGATCATACCTTCATATCGGTTTTATAATCAAAATTTGAATAGCTGAACATCAGTCCAGAAAACTCACAAGTTCCAGAGTATACCTTCTACTTCTGGCACTTCCAGCTCAAAGGACTTCCTACCAGAAGCTCCCCCACCCTTCACCTAAAGAAGCTGAACCAGTGGTATGACCCCTTAGCCAACTCCATCCAGCCACAGTCCTAGGAAAGCAATTGCTCCTGATCAGCTGGTCTTCAATCTAGCAGTTTCTGCCCTAAGGGTCCAGCATACCAGGCACAAATATTTGAGGGGGGAAAATTTAATGTAGAGCTAGTGGTAAACTGAAAGAAGCCAGAATAAAAACTACCAAGGCCATGTAATTACATTAGTGATTTGTGTAAGGGGGCTGCACTGGGGGTCTGCTCTAGCACGGCTTGGCATTACATAACAGTGAGATCTAGTATATATACAACTTTTCCTTTTGGTTAAGCTAAAATTGGTTTTTAAAATATGAGAAATTACTGCCACTGGGGTCATGTAGGGAAGACTGAGGGATGTTTGTGGAGTGATGACAATGTTTCATATCTTAACAGGTGTTTGAGGTACACTGGCTAGGCATTAAACCTAAAAGACGTCTTTGTAGATTTTGCATTAAAACACTGCAAAATATTGAACTCTAGTGCATAGGCATGCTGAAATAGATTACATAGTGCTGATGACTGCAGTTTACTTGAAATGGATTTAATTCCATTAATGAATGTGGACTAATGTTACAGTCAATGGCAGAAATCTAGGTAGTGAGTACACAGGTGTTTGTGTTAAAATTCAACATCATTGTATGCTTCAATTCCTTCCTAATAAAACATTGAGAAATGTTACCCAGTGCGCAAACAAAGCCCTCTGCATCTGGGCACACCTCAATCCTGAGGGCCGCCACTAGGGGGCGCACCACTCTTTCCAGTATAGCCTTAGGCCTTCCCCTTGGCCACTAACCTCTCTGGCACAAACTGGCTCACCATTCCCTTCCTTATCCTCTGGTGAAAGGTGAATGGAAAAACTGCACAGGGTACTCGTCTTTCAGGCGGTTTTTGTGATAAAGTCTCAACCCCACAGGCCACCACCATAAATTGGCATTCGTACTTTTCTGTACCCAGAAGACTATAAAACCTTGACTCTCAAAAAAAAAAAAAAAACCCATCTAATTTATATAAGTTGTGTAATAAATTTTTTAAATTATATATGACCGGCTTAATAATGGCGTGGAAAAAAAGACCAATATTTGCCTCGCACTTCCATTGCTCATGACAAGATTAACATTTGTTAAGCCCAATATGGACATGTTCAGCATACACTGGCTCACTTAGTCCTCATAGTCTTCTGACTACATTATCCTTATTTTAAGAGGACTCATGGTCATAAAGCCAATAAACAGTGGATCCAGAACTCAAGCCAAGATCTCTTCAGCTTCAAATTGTGATCTTTTCACCAAAGCATATTATCCCTGGCACTTAGGTTACATTCAGCAAACCTCACATAACTACAAGAACTGCAGCAGTCATTTGGCTTGGTCTTTACAAAGTACCACCAGTAAGACAGTAAGAGGGCCTCCCTGGTGGTGCAGCGGTTGAGCGCTGCGCTGTGGAGCTGTCGGCAGCGGCGACACGAGTTCGACGCCCGGCCGGGGAGAATCCCACATGGTGCGGCAAGACCTCTCCTGCCTTGCCTGCTGCTCCCCTCAGCAGTGTGTTTCTGATCTGCCTGTTCTGCTCCCCACTCTGTCTCTGGTGAACCCTCTCACCGCCCCACACCTCTGGTCTGTACCCCAGCTTGGATGTATAAAAAAATCTTTAAAGAAAAAAAAATAAAAAAATAAATTAAAAAAAAAAAAAGACAGTAAGAGCTGTAAGGGCAGTGTCATGTCTTCCAACTATTTTTACTGAAACGCCAACCAACAGTGTTCACACGTTCCACCAACGATAAACACAAATTTGGCAGGCTTTTTCCTATTTTCTGTAGCTTTAGGGGTATTTACTTTTGATGTTACATAATGTTGCTTACTCCTAAATAAATCCCCTATCATACTTAAACTCATCAGATAAAAATTCTCCAATGCAGTAATGGAGTGCTACCCCACACATTCAGCCAGACTCCTAAAACGCAGGACTGGAATCTCCCAGTAGATGGCACTAATTGTGCTGACGACACATCTACTTACTTACATAGACCAGTAACTCAGATCAGATGTCTTGGTCTCCTACTAGCGTTATATTTGAAACTGAAGACTAGACTGGCGTGGAAGTCAAACTATGCTTTTCGTGTTACTTGTGAAAATTGCTGTAGCTAGTAGGTTCTATAGGTATTATCAGAAATGTTCATCATGCCTCAGTCCCATTAGTTTCCATTTGGCTAGTCTTCCTCTACTCTTCTCACATGGTAAGGAACTTTTGCCTGATAAATTCTGGGGTTAGGAGTAGGCTGTAAGATGCTGCCAATATGCATTTGCTAAGGGGAAAACAAAACATATGAAAGATTTTTAACAGAAAACTATGGTGAGTTATTTGTACTTTGATCTGCTTGGGCAGAGGTGTACCTACTTGACTGCACTGTATCTAATCTTGACATATATATAATCTGAATTAATTGTACTTGAATCAAATTCACTGTGCTCACCTACAAGGGCCACACTCAACCTTTTTCTACTTGGGACTACATTATCCTAACCATCATTTCTGCCCTTTGGTAGCAGATTCTTCCAAACACAATTTCCCCTTGTTTTACAATCTGAAACTGTAGTATATTCTAGCCTCCCAGAAGTTAAAATACATGTGTATATACAGCACACATATGTAGTGTGCGTTAAATGTATATAAACAAATGGAGTCTCACCTTGGCGTTATATAGTGCAACAGCTAGTAATCAAACCTTTGGTAGGCATTTCTCAAAACTTGAAGAGCCACAATTACGGGTTACCTATCAATGCCGTTCAGAGGGCTTAAATGTCTGCTAGGCAAACTTGGTAAAATGTTCATTTTCTGGGCCTCCCTGGTGGCACAGAGGTTAAAGTCTCAGCATTATCAAGCTATCAACAGCAGCCTCTGCAGCATGAATTCAATACACAGCCAGGAAGCTAACCTACATAGCACAGCAGACATGTCTCGCCCACTGCTCCCCTCAACAGTGTATTTCAGCATATCTGCCTGTTCTGCTCCCTACTCTGGTGAATCCTCTAACCACCTGCACCTCTGCCCTACACCCCAGTTCTTGTATGCATAAATACATAAATCTTTTAAAAAATGCTCATTTTCCTTACACCATACAGGTTACAAAACCATAGTATAAACAGCTTAGTAAGACCTTTGGGTTAATGTTCTTAACATGGGAAAATCTAAATGGCTTTTTCATGGGCTTGATTTTCCTCACCTTAACCTGTGTTGTTTTGAGAAACATCATTATACCCTTTTGTTCAGAAAACGGCTATAAATTGGTTCCAGTATTTCAACATAAACTGACGCAAGCCTACTAAAGAAACTTTCAAAAAATGTGAAAAATCTGAATGTACTTGCAAAGTAGAATGTTTTTCTAGCCTTTCTCCCTCTAAGGGTCTAACACACCATTTAAGACGGTGATGTTTTGTAGACCTCACAGTCAGATTTCTTCAGAAGCATACCTTAACTGTTAATCATTTTAAGTACTCTGTGAAATGTAGGACCAACTACCTCAACATTTAATCACTGCCTGGAATCTGACCAGGGTAAAGGACAACGTGCCTTTTACCTGTCATGTAACCTGTATTAGAGAACTGTGACCACCTCCTCTACTAGAAATGTTGAGTCTCTCATCAGATAGGGAATAAATCAAAGAGAAGGATGGTTTTTGTTTGTTTTTTTTAAAGCCACCTTACAGCAAATAATCCCAGTAATAAAACTAAAGGGAAGAGGCGACTTAGTTTGGGAAGAGTTCCACGCTGGTACTGTTCTCAGTTTCTAGTTTGTTATCTCCAGAACCATTTCAAATGCATTAGAGAAAATGTTCTTAAGCAGCCTAACACTGCTTGGGTTAAACAGACCTTACCGTAATGGTATCAGAAAGGGAAGTCATTTCAGGAACTAATCTGGAATGTCAGACCTGTAATAAATTAACTGCCACTATGTCATCAGACTGACATGAATACTCACAATTCATAACTTCTGGAAAAAAAACTTAAAGCCAGTTAGCCACCTTCCTATACATTAAACATTCTCGTATTATAAATTATAACCTAATTTTTTTACTAATTTCACATAGTTTTTAGCTTCATTCACTTAGCATTCAACCCAGCAAATTCTTTGAAAATGTTAAAATGATAAATATACGTGACAGATACCCAGTATTATATTCAGGGTATCCCCAATAAACTGCCCTCAAATTTAATTACTGCAACTACAGAAAGAAAGCAAAAACTGAGGCGGTATATGACACCAAAACCTAACTGTTTAAATGCTTTTGGTTAACATACTTCAGCTTCACTATTACACATATCATCTGGCCTACGGATTTCATCTCTCCATTCTGGTACAGTGGCAACTCCCCCAAGAACCCACCCATCCAGGAGGGGGGCAAGCTCGAAGATCAAACTTCAATTCACTTCAGAACCGCTTTGTTGAAATGAAATGGGGCCCAAGCACACTAGTGTGTATTTCTAGACTAAAGGGTTTTTGTTTGCTGTGGGTGTTTAAACTTATTTCAAAGTCGACAGCTGAAAGCACCAGGAAGGAGGAAGGTAGGAAACTTTCTTCCTCTTCTTGATGAATACTGTCCAAGCAGACTGGCAAGGCAAATATGCACTATGGATTGTAACTCATTTTGCTTTGGTATTGGAGACTTCCCTTAAGAAAAAAGAAATTTGTTAATAAATGACAAAGAACACAGAACAACAAAGTTAAATTATTGAGGCAAGTATCGATTACATAAGTAAAGGCGCAGGTCTTTCTCTACTTGATCTCAATGTTAAAGGGTAAAAATATTCCCAGCACTAACTCTGCCATTTTTTTTCCTTGTATAATTAGACAATAAACATTTGTCTGTTTATAACATGTCAGAAATCTGATCACTTACATGGAAGATCGTAAATAACTCTACAAAGAGATTCTATTACTTACTTGTTCTTCTAATTGTGGAACCTAAAGCTTAGAAAAGTTTCAAGTGTAATAACCTGCCCAACGTTTCAGGTGAGGATATGATGAGGCCAGATTCAAAGGTCAGAAATACACACTTGACAATATTTAAATTTTCCAAAACTCCAAAATTGTTTCCTTGAAAATCTTAAACACTACATTCTCCCAAATTTATATTGTAGCTGCTATGTCAACATAAGATGTATACACACACACACACACACAATTTAAGTGTGTATACACACACACACAAATTTGTTGTTTACTCCAAAATCTGTTATCTTGTGAAAATCTTAAGAAAGTATTCATCATAAAGTCAAATTAACTGTATTCAACAAACTAGTAAAGGAAAAATGTTTTTCTGTAATATACAAACCCCAGTAACCAAGGTACTGCAGACTGTAAACAAGCTCCCTGAGATCAATCATTATTCCACCTACCAGTTGCCAGGTTGAAGTAATCATCGTAACGATAGCAAAATATACCGGCTCTCCATTGTAAGCCATAAAAAGGAGCGAAATTAGGTAGATCTGTAATATTAATGCCAAGTTTTATTCAAGAGATAATATTGAAGTATTGAATTTTAACAAAGAAAAAATTTACCAGTTATCCACCTTACAGTAAAAAGTGGAACTGGGGGTCATTTACAACACATTAACTACCTGTCTGAATAAAGCTGTATTCACTTCTCTGAGAGAGCCATTTCTTAAGTTTTGCTGATAAGGCTTCGTGAATTGTGTTCAGAAACTCTGACATCACACATTGCAAATAAATTAAGTACTTAGGATTGTCATACTCCAGGCTGAGTATTTATAAGTACCTAAGACCCTTTAACTTAAGACTGTTTTTTAACTACATAATTTCCTTTACTATGTTCATCTACCACAATTTCTTTAAATAATTAAACCACCATTTATTAAGACTTTATGCCACCCTTAAGATACTTATACTTTATATTTGACATGGTAGTTTCAAAAAACAAATATTCAAGGCCTCGGTTTTAAATTTTTCTTGCTTTCATTTAAATGTAATGAACAAAATTAACAACAAATATTAGAAGAACTACCCTGAAATAAATGTAGTTTTCTCCTAAAAATTATTTGTTACAATAAAGATCACATTCTGTTCCGTAATTCTTATGTTTGTTTTGGTAATAAAGTAAGTTTAGAATGATTCATTCAGTCCATGAAAATTTCTAATGGCAGTTACTCAACAAAGAAGACAATCATTCCTGGAGTCACAAACACTCAAAAAAAATTGTTGTTAGCACTGACCAGGTTTGGGGTTCCCCCTCCGCCAGTGGTTATTGCTTTAGTTGGCAATATCTAATTTAAGAAAAGACAATCTCCCACTAAGCCTTATTTTAAGTATTACAAAATTTATACAGAAGGTAGACTCATAGAGGCTAAAATGTTGATGTCTTAAGTAACTGACCCATGAAACGGGTACAGGTATTTTTGAGGATATCCAAAGAGATTTTTCCTCTATAAACAAATGCCCCTATTTTTCAGAGTGTTCCCATTCTTCAATAGAAGACTTGAGCAGCTTTACAGTTTTGCTATAAAAACAAATCACTAACAAACCAAAAACATAAAAAGGAAACCAATAATGGACATAGTTTTCACAGTTAACAATAAATAAAAGTGCAGTTAAGTGTTCAAGTAAGTCACGTAGTTTGAAAACTACATGTGAGTATTTGGCATAGGTCATCTTTTAAAGGCTCTCCGAGGGTCCCTGCCATTACTTATTGTGGTCATGACTGTTTGATTATTAGTGGTTCCTGGTAGCTGTGGATTTATAGATCCCCGGCCATTGCTTCTACCAGCATATGAAAATTGGCATCCCCTTGATTCTGGGCCAGTTTGCACCCCATTTCCTAAAAAAGAATATAAAAATGTATCACTTTTCAGACACTGATCTATAAAAGTACACCTACTTAAATTTGTAACACTGCTACTAAGCTTTCAGAAAATGTTAGAGAAAAAAAAAAAAGCCTTTATTTTCAAACTACTGGAAAAATAACATGGGTTCTAGGTTTGACCAAACGGATAAGAGCATGAATGTATTAACTTGATACTGTCTCAATAGGGAGAGGTAAAAAGAACAACTTGGGTAATAAATCAGAAGTTAGTAGAGGGGGCCTCCCCGGTGGCGCAGCGGTTAAGCGCTGCGCTGTGGAGCTGTCGGCAGCGGCGACGCGAGTTCGACGCCCGGCCGGGGAGAATCCCACATGGCGTGGCAGACCTCTCCTGCCTCGCCCGCTGCTCCCCTCAGCAGTGTGTTTCTGATCTGCCTGTGCTGCTTCCCACTCTGTTTCTGGTGAACCCTCTCGCCG
>PVIJ01007888.1:0-50014 GCA_004024925.1 Scalopus aquaticus | reverse complement strand
TTAAAAAAAAAAAAAGAAGTTAGTAGAACTGGGCCTCCCTGGTGGTGCAGGAGGTTAATACTCGGCACCATGAAGCTATCCAAAGCCACTGTACCACCAGTTCAATCCCCGGCCAGGGAGCTAACCCACATGGCACAGCAGACCTCTCCTGTCTCCCCGCTGCTCCTCTCAGCAGCAGATCTCAGTCACTCCACTTGTTCTGCTCCCCACTCTGTCTCCAATGAATACTCTCACCCCTCCCCCTCCACCCCTGACCTACACCCTAGCTCTTGTATGTATAAACAAAGCAATCTTTTTTTTTTTAATTTTTAATGTTTTTTTTTAAAGATTGATTTATTTATGCATACAAGCTAGGATGTAGGCCAGAAGTTGGGGGGTGGGGGTGGAGAGGGAGGATTCACCAAAGACAGTGGGGAGCAGAACAGGCAGATAGTGTGAAATACACTGCTGAGGGGAGCAGCAGGCGAGACAGAAGTCTGCTGCGTCATATGGGAAGGTCCCTGGCTGGGTAACGAACTCGTGATGCAGTGGCTCTGGATAGCTTCATAGTGCTGCAATTTAATTCATTGCGCCACCAGGGAAGCCCAATAAAGAAATCTTAAAAAAAAGAAAAGGAATCAGGTAGAAACAAAGAGTAGGTGATATACTACCTACATTTTAAAGGGAAAATGGAGGGGAGGGGTGAGAAATAATGAGAACTGACATTTGGCTCAAATATGTTTATAATGTTTCACGAGATAATGTAACTCTAACTTTAAGGGAAAGAGAGCAAAGCCTCCCACAATATAATGATCATCAAATCAAGCCAAAAATATGTAGCCTCAGGCAAATCAGACTTCAACTACCCTAATAAACTTCAATCACAAAAGACTTTTTCTGTTATTTAAGATCAAAGATTTCAAAGGACCTTTAACATGGTGGCAAGGACCATTAACATACTGTTCAAAGATTTTTGAGGAGTAAAGACTATCCCTTTACAAAGGCAGTTATCAGCATGTGAAAAATTAAGGTGACCTAAACATCTAAAAAACTCAAGATTTAAAAATAAAAAAAGGTTTTAGAGCACCAATTAGTAAATCTGCACCTATTATAATCACTGTATTACAGAAATGCAATTCCCATTTAGAATTTATTTTATACCTAAACACAAAAATTTTCCTCAAAATCTTTCATTATGATATATTCCCTAGTCTCTTACACCTGATCACAAATATGGGAAAAAAATCTTACCCACTGGTCCAAATGTACCTGTACCCATACTGTTATTCATGGAATTATTCTTCTGTTCACTGTGCACCTAAAAAAAAATTCTTAATGTAACCAAAGAGTTGTTTAAAAACCACATTTATTCACATTTTTGTATCCATTCTTTTAAGTTTTTGAAACAAATTTTATAAAGATTTATCTAAGTCCTTTCAATGTTAAAATATTCAGGAATGTTTCCCAAACGTTTCAAGGTTCAGTAGATCTACTTTTTGATATTACTTGCTATTCCTCAGAAGTGCTAAATGGTACATATATTTAATATGATATTGCAGATACGTAGATTCACAAGACATAAAATCAAAATTACTTTTGAAAGACTTTTTAATAGTCTTTAACCATAAAATTATAATACACAGTCAAAATTACACTAATCATTGAAAGAGACTATACATTTGGATTAATTACCCCTTTGTTCTGCTGTCCTCGATAATCTGGGTTGGGTTCACTAAAATTTGGCACTTCTGAATAAACCATACAAAATCTGAAAGAAAGTGAAGGACAAGTCAAATGACTTTTAAAGCAAAGCAATAAACCCCTACTTTTTAAATACGACATTCATAATTTACAACAATGAAGAATTTAGATGTCAAATGAACTTAAAAAGCAACATGCTAACTACTTATTTACAACATGCTATTTATTTACAATTTCCTAAATGATTAGAGTCCACAAAAAAAATCAAGTATCTGATGGCCTCTAATGTATAAAAGATTCTACTTTGTATTTTAATTCTTGTGTACTGCAAAAAGAAACCATTGCAAAGATCAAGGACACAGAAACACATTTTTGTCCTCTTTTTCCATATATAGCTTGATGCCACTGAACCATGTTTAGGGTTCCAGAGTGGTTTTTTTCAGCAGTGGTGATGGATTTGCAGTGACCCATTCCCATACTTTCATCCAGTCCCTTTTTTGACCAATCACTGTGAATCTGCAAAGATAATCATTTAAAGTTAAGACTGATTCTGCAAGCAGGAATAAAGACAACTAGCGATCAAGACAATGCATCCCATTGCTTAAGTTGCCTGTATATTAACATTGCACGTAAGCATTTTCATAAAGCTCTCACCTCACATTTAAGAAACCAGAACCAATTCTGGTGAATCCTAGACTGACTCTGACAAAGTTAACTCATGAAGAACTGGATAGGCTCCAGTGGTTCTTCATGTAACTGACCGTCATTTTTATTAACGCCTCTCTTTAAGTGAAGGTTGAGACAGAATTCTAATCTGATGGATTACTGACACTAAGATCTTTCATAACTCGTTGTTCATTGATATTATTCCAAATATAAACATCCCAACTGTTCTAGTAAAGGCAAAGTGCTATCAGTTTCTGATCTTTAAAAGGTAGCAAGAGTGCATCTATTTTCCACAGTATTATATTCCAGGTAATGTGGAACAGTGTTTTCCCTCTTGGGGAGGTTATCTGTAGCTTCTCTCTTTAAGTCATTTTTGCCTCAGTCATTTTAAGAGGAGGTGGGATTTGAACATAGGTCTCAAAATGTCAAAGTTTTTATATTATACCTTACACCAAGTACCACATTCATCCCTAGACCTCGCTCTTTAAAATATCCTCCAACATGATGGAGAATTAAATAGATGTTCAAGACTAACAAAAGAAAATGGACGAAGGACTTGGTTCTTTGCCTAAAACACACTTTATGAAAAAACCCCAAGTGTCTAGGCTAGCATGGAGGTTGAGTTGCCTTTACACCTCTACAGGATGATGTCTCCAAATCAGGGTGGAGATTACAAGGGTGGTAGCGTGCGGAAGCTCACATAGCGGCTGCCTGTATGGTACCTAGACTATGGGTAAATACAGGACTTCAATTTTCATTGCTTTGAGTCCTTTTACCATGAGTACATATCCACACATAAACAGAGAAAAAGAAAATTTAAACTTATGACCTGAAACTGCACCTAGTTTTTAATTTGGCAATTCACTGGAAGGCAGAACCTACTTCAAATGGTACTTGTGACACCTGAAAGATGCCACATTCCCAGAGCCTACAGAAATGGTCCCACCGGGGCTTATCTCAACAGCAGCTTTAATGCTTTTTGCCAAGAAAAAATAACATCCTCAACCAAAGGAAACAGTTTTGAGAACTGCTAAACTAATACAAATGTGCAAAGTTATTTTTACAGTTAAGCTGCTGAAGACATTCAGTTTACCACTACAAAAAATAAGACCAAGATGTTCAGAGTTTATACCTACCTGTATTCTTAGATAGTATTTGTAACTAATTCAATTATATCAAATGCATTTTAATACTTACTCCCCAATTTTCTGAAGTTCACCACCTCTTCCAGTATAAAGTGTCAGGCACCCTTTCCACATAGATGCATATCTAGAAAAAAAAAGAAACAAGAGTACTATAGAAATATGTACTTTTTTTTTCTATTTCAATCAGGCAAATCTTTTCACTATATATTGCATTGAGTACAAGTGGGAATCAAATCCACTGTCTATCATAGTATATCAAATATAATTAATTTAACTTTTTACTAAGGAAAAACAAAATCTTCCAAATCTTAACACTTTTCTAAATTCTAACCCTAGAAAAGAGAAAGTCTTTTTGCAAAGCCAGCATTGCTATACTCCAAAGAATCGTTTTTGTCAATTAACAAAGGGAGAAATTTCAACTACGGAGATTCAAGGACAAATTATTTTTCAATTTAAGGTATATAAAATCAATACCCTAGTACTTACTTTTGGAATCATTTACTCTCCAGTCAGAAATTGATGTTAGTTTCTCCTTTGTAGGAAGGAAAAAAGCATAGGGCCCCCAAGCTAAATTTTGGTAAAATTCAATTAAGGAATTAAAAAAGAAAAAACCCAAGATCACAAATATTTCACCTATCTGTCTTTCCAAATTTGCAAATTTTTAGCACCAAGTTGGTTGAAAAATTGTTTACTCTGAAATAATTTTGAATATAGACATCATTACAAAAAACAATCTTACACACAAATCTAAGAAAAATGCAAATCAATATTATAAGATTAGTCAAAGGTTTGGTTTTCAATCGTTCTTTATACAACTCCTACGGCAATAAAACATAGAAAGGAAAATTTGTATAACAAACTACTGTTTAACTTAGTATATTTATAGTTCATCACTTAACTATAGATCAACAAAAACTTGCTAGTTCCACATTATGTATTTCTTTTCATTTAGTGAGTTATTAAAAACTCCACTCACCACTCCTGTGTTCTACAAAGTGACTTAGAAGTCACTGCATTAGTATTTCATTTTAGTACTGTCACTGTTAATGAAATAACAATTATAAAAGATGTAACTTTCACTTGTTTCAAAAACTAGATGTTTTCAGGTTTTTCTGATAAACATGACAATATTCAGATTACCATTATTCATTATTACTTTCTTCTAAAGTTATTTTTAAATTCAACCAGAATTTAAGGGACTTACAACGGTCAGACACCAATGGATATGTAAGAAATGTATAATCATTCCCATTTTACAGAAATTGAAGTGTAGTAATTCATTAAAATTGGGAAACAAGAGCTTTTTCTTTTTTGAGTATTCCTTTAAATTGTTCCCCTTGGTGATTGTATTTAAGATCCTATACGCATTACTGGGTTTTGAATTGAGTTTTTCGCAAGTTAGTGGACATATCTAGGAATTTTCTATGACAAGACAGAAAAGTATTTGAAATGAGATACTTTTACAATGTCAAAATACTTTTAATCACTGAATGAAAAATACTTTGATAGCCAAAAAACCTTATGCTAATCTTCACCACACCTTCCCAGTAGAAATGCTCTTTTGTATGAATTCAAGATACTTAAAAGACACAATGTCATAGTGAGTCAGTACATGAGAAAAAATGTCTAAGTCCTGACTCTCACTTCCTTCTTTGATGACACTCTGCCTCACTTCCTGAAGATGTTGTAAGGCCTATAAGATATTACCACACCGCTCTGAGCTCCTATATGCAGGCTCATCCAACACTTCTCTAAGATTCTATTTACTATGCTAACACCCATCTCCACCCACTTTTCCTGTAGTTATGATCATTAAGTAATTACAATTCTAATGACAAAAAAGCTTCCAAAATGTTTTCAAGATCCTTATTTGGCCTTTTATCTTCCTAAGACAGATTTGGTAAATTTTCCAAGGCAGTCTAACCAAAAAAAGGTTGTGCCGATTTATTTTTAAGTCAATCTGCCAACTGACTCTTCACACGGAGCCATCACAGATGTCTTTCTCCCAAACATTTTCTGCATATCATTCTGGTTTTTGTGCAATGCTGATCTTACAGCCAATAGGCACAAGAAATCATTTTTGAGAATGTGCCTTCCAAATATTGTAACTTTCCCCTCTTCTAACATCCCAGTATAAATTTGATAGACCACAGAAACTGCCTAGTTCTCCAACTAAATCTTGTGTAAATAAAAAACAAGTAAGACACTGGGTAGAATTCCAGTGTTATGGAGGGGAGGGCTGGAAAAGAATTAAGTGACAACTATATTAAATTAAATGACTTATTCAAAAGATAAGAGGACTGACTACATTAAGCATATCAAATCTAAAGACCCAATCCCAGGACCTTATTTTAAAATATAATAATTTGTAAAGTGGAAGAAATGAGATGGTGTTAATACTCCTGACTGAAAGTGACTACTTTTAAAAACAAGGGTGTTACATCACAAGGTAGCCCACTATCCAAAAGTTAGCACCTAAGGGACTCAAACTTCCTTGGAAAGGCTCACAAAAAAGACACGGAACTTCACAAGTCATCAAGGTCAGAAGCGGGCCAATTCCGAACCCACATATTGCTGCCCAGGAAGCATTTCCCCTCCCCCCGCTCTTATGCACACCTACCCTCTGGTCAATCGAATAATATCCCCTGGCTGTATAAGACCTCCGATTTCATCCCACACGGAAATAGTGATGCTGCCCGTTTTATCTGCTACTTTGCATGATCTCACTTCATGGCCGTCTTTGGTTTTGGTCACGCGTCCTGTGGGGATTTAAAAATCAAAAGGGGAAAGAGTGTATATATTAGATCATGAAAGGTCTTCTAACTCTTCCTCCGGGATCCTAAAGCAAGTTAAAGGTGGAAAGTGGTCGCCCCAGATTCTCACCGCTACCAGGATCGGAGCTCAGGCGGGGGCCACCAAGGCCACGTGGAAGGGAGAAGGGAGAGGTAAGGGAAGGGAGCGAAGGGGAAGGGCAGCCCCCGGCTCGCGGCGGCGCCCTTCTCCCCTGCCCCCGGACGCACAGGAGCGGCGGGGTGGGCTGCGGACCCCACTTACCTATCTCCAAGACAATAAAGACGACATTTAAGTTTTTCAGTCCGGGCTTAATATCTTTTATAAAAAGAGGTGGGTCGTTGACCCCATTCATTTTGAGGCAGGTGCGGCTACGGCAGCGGAGACTCGGGTGGTCAGGGAGCGGGACAAAGATTCCCACCCTCCCGGGCTAGGGGCGAGAACGGAGGGGCGACCTTGGACCGGGGTGGCGAGAGAAGGGGCAGAACGCAGTTAGTCAGGGACCGAGAAAACCAGCCCAGGCTGCACTGAGCCTAAAAAAAGGGGGAGGGGGGAAGGCGCTCACAAGTTTAAAAGAAAAAAAGACGAACCACTCCGCACACCAACCCCGCTCCCAACGGGGCGACAGGAGGGCAAGCGTGCGAACTGCTCCCTTCTTTGGGTAAAAGAAAAAAAGGCAAGCGAGGGGACGCCTCAGTCCCGCTCACACACACACATGGGCGCGCGCCCAGTCCGTCCCGGGCTCGGGGAAGAGACAGGCGGTGACAGCGAACCGGGAGCTGATATCAAGCGACCACGCACCCTGCGTCCCAAACAGCGACTGCCGAAAGCGCCCGCGCGCCGGTTGGACGCCCCGATCGCCCCGCCCCTTATGACATCACGAGCGTCGGCACGCCCGCCGCCCCGCCCCCCATGCATAGGGATGGGGAACAGGAGCCGGAACCCGACCGCGTCGCCCGCGCAGCCTCCGTCGCTTTTCCTCAGTTGTCAGCGCGGGCCCCGCCCCACAACCTTCCAATCGGCTCTCGGCCCCGCCCCGCCCTCCTCCCTCTTCCGCCTTCGTAGCCCATCGCTGCGTCCGCTTTGCCCCGCCTAGGTTTCCTTTGACTGGCTTCTAACACTGTTGAGCTTCAGGGTTATCTTGCCTTTTTGTCGTCCTCAGAGGTCAGTCATCCACCCCTCCGCTAGTGCCGTGGTCACGGGGGAGACTGCTGTATTTAGAATCCAGTGGGTACTTTAAAAAGTGTTCAATTGAGTAAGAACAGAGTTCAAGTCATGATGACTGTCGGGTGAGACAAAAAACACAAGCAGGGGTGGATTCTTAGCTGCACGGCTAGAATTTTAGTACCAGAAGGAACTTGAAGATCAATTCAACCGCTTCGTTTTAAGCATATTTAAATTTGAGGTACAGAAAAGTGTAGTTTGCTGAAGGTCACCCAGCAACTTGTGAGCAGGCAGTACTTCACAAGTCACCTGACCTGGTCTTGGCTATTTCACTCCATAATACTATAACTGATAAACAAGAGGGTAACGCCTTTGCAAAATTCTTATTTTTCCTTAGCATTCTCCCGTTTTGCTTTTCTCTATGCTTGTTTTCTTTTTTAAAAAGACTTTTAGAGCAGTTTTAGGTTCACAGCAAAGCTGAGGAAAGTGTACAAAGATTTCCCATATATCCCTTATATATGCGTCGCCTCCCAGTTATCACTACCTACTACCAGAGGGTAGTGGGGTCGATGAATCTGTATTAACACATTACCTCCCAAAGTCCTTAGTTTACCTTTAGATTCTCTCTTGTTGTTGTGTCTTTTATGGGTTTGGACAAATATATTCAACATTATGGTATCATACAGAGTACTTTTCTGCCCTTAAAATCTGTGTTCCACCTATTCATCCTTCCCTCCCCCCCTAAACCCCTGCCACTGCTCTTTACTGTCGCCATAGTTTTGACTTTTCCAGAATGTCTTAGGTTGGTATGTAGCCTTTTCAGATTGGCTTCTATCACATCATAGTATACATACATTTCTACCATGTCTTTTCCTGAGTTATCAAGTCATACACTTGTTTTTATACATCTAAAAAAGTCGTTTAACAGTGGGAAACCGTGAGACATTATAATCTGGGGGAAAAAAGAAAGGCTTTCTGTATATTGTGTAGTAAAAGGGTATGTGTTTTAGAAACAAACTTGGACTCTTGTTCACCAGCTGTGTGACCTTTAGGACAGTTGGTTATTCTTTCCAGTCATAGTTGAATCATCTGAAAAATGAGGATGTCTGCCTCACAGAGTATTACATGGGATTATTGATAGTCCATTTTGTGCCTAGTAAATAGTACATTCTCAATAAATATTTTCCCTCGCCTAGTTCCTATTATTAAAGAAAAGGAATAACAGCTTAAGCTGTGACTATTTACTCCTTTCATCCATCTTATGTTGTGACTGTTAATTATAAACCCATTTTACAAACGAAGAAAACAGCAGAGGCCACATAGCTAAAAAATGACCAAACTGGATTTTGAATCGAGGCAATCTTTACCTCTGAGTCCTTCAGCCTAAAGGGGATTTTTAGACTTAAATTGCGTGGTGGAATTATGAGTCAAAAACAAACAGAAGAAATAAAGTATTAGCAAAATATATGTGTTGGGCTTTAAAGAATCATGTAATTAACTCTTTGTGATGGTAATAGAAATGCTGAGAAGCGAGTCAGAGAATTTGCATGGCAGAAGCTCTAATTTTTCCTCAATTCTTTCTGAATATTTTTAGATCAAGCACCACTTCCCAACATCTGCAAATAAGCAGCAGAGAGATAATACAAACCTAGAAAACAGTTTCAAAGATGATCTCAACACTAGGAAGAGAGTCAAGCTTTCTTAAGGAAACAGGTAAAAGGCAAAAGGTACCTCTTGGACAAATAAGACTCAGAGTGCCAAAGATACTTATATAATTCTTGAAAGTGGTATAATATTATAAGCATGATTTCAGCATCATATAAAACAAATGATGGAACATGTCAGTTAATAACAGAACCACATCCGATCTTAGGACTTCCAAAGACCCAAAATGCATCAGAAGCACTGATTCTACCATGATATGACAGGATTTAATGCTTCAACTGGAATTTCTTCAAATCTATCAACTTCAACACACACACACACACAAAATATCACAAAAGCAAAATTAAATCAGATCCACTTTTTCTAAAGGCCTGGCAAGATCTTCTAAAGGTTTGGCAAGATGAACAATAGACAGGAAACCAAGTAACACTTAGTAGAGTTGTGACCAAGAATTTAGGCAAAGAAAATTAACCACTATCTGTACCCTTGGTCATTTTTTCCCAGGAGGAGGCTAAGAAAGGGCTGCACAGACTTAATTTTTTTTTAAATCTTTAAAAAGAAGAACCAGACACTTAGGAAACCAATCCCCACAAAAACAGAAGCTAGTGCCCAGAGCAGTGCAGCCCTGCCCTCCCCCCACAGGCCTGAACTCAGCTGAGCAGCTTCTACTTCCTTCGCTACTAACTCAGCAGTTCTCAGAAAGGAAATGGCAACCAAGTGCTTTCTCATTCACCAAAATTAAAGACAGTCTTGGGAAACAAGATGATGTGGGCAGTACAGGAACTCTTCAACCCAGGCCAGTTAAACTACCCCCAAATTACTCCTGGAGGATGGTGGTTAATATCGATAGAAGTGTAAGAGGGTGGTCCTCAGGAAAGGGGAGTGTCCCAGGACCCCAGCCCCGCCTCGAGATTCAAGACACCTAGGATTACAAATTCCATAATGACATCATCACCGAAGGAAGGATGCAGAGGACTGAGGGTGGAGTTAAGCAAGGGGTTTTGGCAGTTAAAAACCACACATGTGAGCTTTGGGGGCGGCTGTTGCTCGTGATTGTGGACCACCAGGTTTTTGGAGTGTGCCATTGAGATTCCAGCTCAGCGGAACTGGTAGGACGCATTCACCAATTTATTCTTTATCTTTTTTTTTTCCCTTCCCCTTTTTTCCCTTTTTGTAAATAAACCCTTTTTATTAATTTTATTGTGTGTGTCTGCAGTTGAGTCTAATTAAGTTACTTTTAAGTGCACGGGTGAGAATCCACAGACAGGCACCCCATTTTATATCGGGGCTGCCCTGTAACAACCCCAAGAAAAGCAGGACCCCAAGAAAAACAAATCAAAAGAACAAATCAAAGTCCTTCAGATCATCTTTCCCAGTATTATCATTCAGTAAAATAAATGGACGAGAGAACGAGATCCATTATTTAGCCGACCCAATTAGGTCAGAGTGATTATATTGCTGAGCCTCTACCGAGTGTATTCACAACATCACCTCATGTTGTTTTCTTTCTAAGACTATTTTTCTTCAGCCTTCATAGGTTTAAGACTTAACTAACCCCTTGCGCCACCAGGGAGGCCCTGAGGGGATGCATATGTAAGAGGTATATGGGAAATCTCTATGTTCCAGTGCAGGGACCCCAGAACCCCCAAACCTGCTCGCTCTAAATAGGTTCTACCATCCACTGCATCAAGATAAAACATGTAAGACCTTTAGTGGAAAGAAAATTTAATACAATTAGTGTATAATACAGAAAAGACAAAGAATATAGTTTCTAAATCAAGCAGCCAAAGTTACCCATTACCTCGTGGGTACCAAATGGGATTGACCCAAAGCAAGGCCCGAAAGCCTGCCACAAGTATAATACACCTTTCAGCAGGTACCCATAGAAAAGGGTCAGAAACAGCCAGACAATTCTGGGAGGAAAAGAACAAAATCAAAACCAAGATCAAAAAAAAAAAAAACAAGATCAACATTGCCACTGCAGCACAAGTTCAAATCCCAGCAAACCTTTCCTGACTCGCCCGCTGCTCCCCTCAGCAGTGAATTTTCATTTGATCTGCTCCCCACTCTGTCTCTGGTGAATCCTCTCACACCCCATACCTCTGTACTACACCCCAGCTCTTGAGTGCATAAATAAATAAATCTTTAAAAAAAAAAAAAGAGGCCTCCTGGTGGCGGAGCCATTAAGTGCTGCGCTGTGGAGCTGTCGGCAGCAGCGATGCGAGTTCTACACCCAGCCAGGGAGAATCCCACATGGTGGGGCAGACCTCTCCTGCCTCGCCCGCTGCTCCCCTCAGCAGTGTATTTCTGATCTGCCTGTTCTGCTCCCCGCTCTGTCTCTGGTGGACCCTCTCGCCGCCCCACACCTCTGGTCTGTACCCCAGCTTGTATGTATAAATAAATAAATCTTTAAAAAAATAAAAGAAAAAAATAAAAGAATCCCCTCCCCTGTTATCACTACCCCCTACCAGAGGGGTACCTTTGGTATCGTTGCTGAATCTATATGATTCATTATATAAAGACGACATTGCTTAGTGAGATCCAGTACAATACAAAAGGGCATCAGTTAAAATCCTGTACTCAAGTTTCTGGTTATCTCTGTCCTCACAGATTTTCCCATACACTTTACCCACCACCCACTACCCATGTTCACTCCCAAGTTCTCCTTTTGGGGATTACCCAGTTCATTTTCACTTTCTTTGCACTGTTTAAAACTATTACAACATAATTAAAACAGTTGGCAAATACTATTTGATTCTGGACATCTTGTGAGGTGGCACTTTTACAGGACAACCCTAAACGAAGTGGTAGAGTCATTCAGGACCTACTGTTTCCCCAACAAAACTAACAATAAAAAAATTTTACAAAAACTACAGTGTTCTCACAATAAGGTGATAACCTGCTTTGTAGCATAATTGGTGAGGTCAGAGAAAGGTCTCTTCTTATTCTGTTCTAAAAGATTTAGCCAAAAGACTCATAATGTTTAGTGATATTTGCAACAATAGTCACACAAACATCCCTATAATGATAAATGCTAACAACATGGAGCATTTGCTTTGTGCCAAACACTTTACACTTAGAAACACTTTGTATTTATTAATATATTACTTTTAATTGTGTGAAGTGCATTTTACATGCTATAGTAAGCTACAGAGCTGGGATTTAAAACCAATCTTTTACATGCAAGAATTTTTGCTACAAAACAAGTTATTTCCCCTTAAAAACTCATTCTTTGGTTATCTAGTGGGTAATTAAGATTTTTTTTAAGCCATGTAGTTCACTGATAAATGCAATAACATGTTATCTGATGCACAGTCTACTTGTATGAGGGCAGTGAGGTCAGTTTATGAGCAATAACTTTGTTTATATTTAGCTTAAAAAATGCTGGCAACTGAACTAACTCAAAACTAAAAGAACAAAAACAAAAACAGAACACAAAGTGATTTCTTTATTGAGAGATTTAACTACCTGGAGCATATGTTAGCCCTCAGACTTAAAGGGCTATTGTAAAAAAAACAAAAACAAAAGCTGCAAATCATACATACAAAGAGACCTTGAGAAGTTCAAAAGTCCTTTTCATACAGTGTGTCTAGATACCTCAAAATGAGTGGCTCAAGTTTTGCCAGTGCCCTGCGTTGGAATAGACTGAATGTCTGCATACTCCTCAAAACTCTGTTGAAATCTAATCCCCAATGTACTAGTATTGGGAAGTGGAACCTTTGAGAGATGATTAGGCATGAAGGTGGAGTCTTTATAAGGTTTAGTGTCCTTCTAAAAGAAACCTCAGGGAGTATCATTGCCCCCACTCCTCAGAGAGTGTCCTTGTGAGGCACAACAAAAAGGGGGAAGTCTATGAATTAGGAAGGTTGTTCTTACCAGACACCAGATTTGCCTGTACCTTGATTTTGGACTTGCCAGTCACCAGAGCTGTGAGAAACAAATTTTGTCTATAAAGCCACCAATTGATGGCATTCTGTTATAGCAGCCTAGATGGAACAGCCTAAGGCATATGTAAAGAATAAATGATAAATAAATAAATATATTAAAATTTTTAAAAATCAACTCTCCTGGTTTCAGCATTCTGATCCTCAACCTTCTGTAGTTTGCTCATAGGAAGAATATTACAGTTTTTCCTAACATCATGCCTGCTACATGGGCGGACTTGAATCTTTATGGAATTTTTGTTTATTTTCTTGGCTTCTCTACAATAAAAATAATTACCTTTTCTTATCTCAAAGCATTATAAAGATCGCACACATGATCTCCTTTTACACACATGCACACACACAACACACATACATCAATAAATCCCTAAGAGGAAGCATCAAATGCTTCCCACAAAACCCTAACTTAGAGCATCCCCATCTGAACATAGTGTCCCTGTTGAAGGAATGCCTAGAGGGATGTGCTCTAACCCCTTCACTTTGTTTATGAAAAAATACAGGCCCAGAAATGTGACCGAGATTACTGCTTACAGACCCTATTAAATTAATGGATCTCTTGGACCTCCCTGGTGGCGCAGCGGTTGAGCGCTGCGCTGTGGAGCTGTCGGCAGCACACAGATGCAAGTTTGATGCCCAGCCAGGGAGATTTCCACATGGTGCGGCAGACTCCTGCCTCGCCTGCTACTCCCCTCAGCAGTGTATTTCTGATCTGCCTGTTCTGCTCCCTGCTCTGTCTCTGGTGAAGCCTCTCGCCGCCCCCCACACCTCTGGCCTGTACCCCAGCTTGTATGTATAAATAAATAAATCTTAAAAAAAAAATTAATGGGTCTCAGTAATAGTCATCAAAGACTGCTAATTTCACTCAAAGAGGGACAATCAACCTAATCCAGTGAAATCAGACTCTTGGAATGTGAGACTCAGGCAGCAATATATTTTAAATCTCCCCAGGTAATTACAATGTATAATCAAGACTAAGAACCACAGAGGTTTGTTTTCCACATATCTATTAATACTCTGGAACAGTATTTCCTTTATAACTTGGGAAATCCTGCATTGAGACAAATTTCTAGAAGCTAAATTACTGAGTATATAATTAAGACTGCAGATATGTATCATGAAATTACATTTTAGGAATTCTGAAGAAAGTTATATTCCTCTTTGCCCTGTATATATCAAATATAATTCATTAATTTGTATATCAAATATAATTAATTAACTACTATGTGTTAGTAATGAGATTGCATCAGTAAAAGACTTACAAAAATCCCTGACTTTGTGGAGCTTACTTTTTGTTTTTGTTTTTTTTGTTTTTTTGTTTTTTGTTTTTTGTTGTTTTTTTTTTACATACAAGCTGGGGTACAGGCCAGAGGCGTGGGGCGGCAAGAGGGTTCACCAGAGACAGAGTGGGGAGCAGAACAGGCAGATCAGAAGTACACTGCTGAGGGGAGCAGCGGGTGAGACAGGAGAGGTCTGCCCCACCATGTGGGATTGTCCCCGGCCGGGCATCGAACTCGCGTCGCAGCTGCCGACAGCTTGTGGAGCTTACTTTTCAATGGAAGTGGTTAGACAAAAGGCAAAACAATAAGTCAAATTATAAAGTATTTTAGAGGACGAGTGCTGGGGGGGGGAGGGAAATAAAGCGAGGGCAGGGTAAGAGACTTAGCTGCAGAAAGTGGGCTGGGAAGGTGATATTTGTGTAAAGATACAAAGGAAGGGAGGGAGCCATTTCCTTTTTCCAGGAAAAGGCTGCTGGGACTTAAGCAGAATGAGCAAGAAGAGAGTGTAGAAGATGAGGACAAGGACTGCATAAAATCAAATATGAGGACGATAGCTTTTACTCTGAGAGAAATCAGTTGGAATGTTTTGAAAAAGACCCAACATGCTAATCTGACTTAACAAGATCACTCTGGCCTCTGGGCAGAGAACACCAGGAGATAGGGTGGGAGCAGTAAATTCACTTAGGAGTTGATTGTATTCATCTCCTGGGGAGGTGTGGTGGTGGTAGTTGTGACAATGGTAAAAGGTGAGGAGCATTCAGATCTATTTTGAAGAAGAATGTGAGAAAATAAAATGAGTAGAAATGTAACAGGGTGGTCCCCAGGAAAAGGTGTGTTCCAGGTTCCCTGCCCTACCCAAGGGAGGGTGGAGCTGAGTAGGAGAGATAAGAAGCTGGAGAAGAGAGAAGGGGAGACACAGAACAGATAGAAAAAAGAAGGAAGAAGGATGGAGAGCTATAAGAGGCACAAGGAGCAGAGAAACATGTAAAGGAGCTGCACTGGCCTGGACTGATTGAAACAGATATGGGTGAGAGACCCGTGGGGAGGTTAACGATGGTAATATTGATCTTGGTTTTGATTTTGCTCTTTAAGTCCCAGAATTGTCTGGCTGTTTCTGACCCCTTTCTATGGGTCCCTGCCAAAAGGTGTTTTGCACTTGTGGCAGGCTTTCGGGCCTTGCTTTGGGCCAATCCCATTTGGGTGGACTTTTACCCACGAGAGGTTGGATAACATTGGGTGCTTGATTTAGAAACTATATTGTCTCTTTTGTATTGTATTAAAGTTTGTTTCCACAGAAGGTCTTATATGTTTTGTATTGATGAGGCGGATGGCAGAACCTAGAGCGGCAGGTTTGGGGCTTCCGGGGATGCCCCTCTCGCTGCCTGGTAGCAGAAAGATGGAGTTTCATTCACTGAAATGGGACAGACTACAAGTGAAACAGTTTTAGGGAGCCGTGAAAGATCAAGAGAACCATTTTTAAATGTGAAAAACAGTGAGGCAGGAAGAATCTAGTAAGGAGAGTGGCGTGCTGGATGTCAGATAAATCTAACGTTTTTGGGAAGAGGGGCCGACTATTCTGTTAAATGCTGCTTATAGATCAGGTGAGATAAAACTAAGAGTTACGCTATTTTTCGGCCACCCTCCCCCTCAACCTCAGAGCCCTCACTGCACTTATTAATATCCCCGAGTTTTTGTTAGTATTTTACTTTGTCAAATTGCCCATTATGTAAATATCCAGTATTTGTCTTTGTCATTTCGACTTCCCTCAAGCTCCCTCCATTTTGCTGTGATTAGTTACATTTCATCTTTCCTTATGGCTGAATAGTATTCCATAATGTGGATATACTACATCTTGATCCAATCACCTACTGATGGGCATTTATGCTGTTTTCATGTCCTAGTGTTGGGGGAAAGGACATCCTGAACAAACTCCACAGAAGAGAGCCAAGACACCAAGGACTACAAATCCCATAATGTCATCATCACCGAAGGGAGGATTGCTGGGAACTGAGGGTGGAGTTAAGCAGCCAGGTTTGTTATACAAGCAGACACATGGGCATTGGGGGGGTCTCTTGGCTTTTCACCAAGCTTCAGCATGCCATTGGGGTTCCAGCTCAGCGGATCTGATAGGACGCATTCACAATTTATCTCTTGTTTTCCCCTCAGTTGTTCCTTTCTTCATTTCCCCTCCTTTTGTAAGTAAACCCTATATTAATTTGTGTGTGTGTGCCTGCAGTTGAATCTATAAGTCCCTTTTAAGTGCATGGATGAGGACCCACAGTCAGGCAACCCATTTCATATTGGGGTTGCCCTGTAACACTATAATAAATAGTGCTTCAATATACATTGCAGAGCTTATAGGATTTTTTGCATTGATTTTTTTCATATTCTTTGGATAGATGCCCAAGAGTAGGATTTCTGAATTATATGGTATTTACAGTTTTAGTTTTCTTAAGATAAATCAAGATTGCTTTCCATAATAGTACCACCGGTTTACATTCCCACCGATGTAGTAGGGTAACTCTTTCTCTGCATCCTCTCTATCACTTCTTGTTGGGGGTAAAAGCAAGAGTTGGTCACTAAATTTAGCATAAATGAAGTTATTGATTATTTTAACAAGAGCAGCGGATGGAGGTGGTGGGAAAAAAAAAAAAAAGGCCTGAAAGCCAGAATAGATTGAATTGAAGAAAGAAGTCGAGAGATCTATTAACTCCTTCCTAGTGCCTGGATCACTGAGAACAAATGACTTCCTGCCTTGCTATTCCTGTGAAAGGATTGATGGGTGCATAGAAGGTTGTTCTGGAACAGGAGGGGAGATGATCAGGGATCAGATGATAGGGTGTGACTGTGTGGAAATCCTCTTCTGACTGCTACTATTTTCTGAGTGAAATAAGCAAGATCTTCAGTTTAGAGTGAGGATGGGGTGATGCTGGAGTTTGCTAGTGTGATAAGAGGGTACAATATAGCTGTTAGGGAATGACAGAGAGTGAGTGAATTAGGGAAGAGTATTAGAATTTTAGAATGGGACTAAAATGTTCCTTGAAAGCAGTTAACAGTAAATTTAAAGTTAGAAAAACAAACATGGGACCTCCCTGGTGGCGCAGCAGTTAAGCGCTGCTCTGTGAAGCTGTCAGAGGTTGAAACGCAAGTTAGATGCCCAGCCGGGGAGATTCCCATAGGGCAAGGCAGGAGAGGTCTGCCACAGAGACCCTCAGCAGTGTATTTCCATCGATCTGCCTGTTCTGCTCCCCAATCTGTCTCTGGTGAACCCTCTCTTCGCCCCACGCCTATGGCCTGTACCCCAGCTGGTATGCATAAATAAATAAATCTTAAAAGAAAAACAAACATGGTTTTGCATTTTTCTTGGACATGTTCAGCTGTGAAGGTTTAAGCACAGAACAGACTGAGAATTAGATACAACCAGTATTGGAGTTTTGACTAGTGACAGTAACCCTGTTTTTTGCATGTATCCAGAACAAATTTAATTTTTTATTTGCTTTTTCCTTTTATCTGTATTTTTGGAGGACTTTATAATTTTATATAGCCAAATCTATTGTCTTTTTCTATGGTTTCTTTCATTGCCTTTTTGCATGAGGGAGTTCTTCCTCATAAAGGGATTGTAAAGGTGGTCTCCAGGAAAAGGGGAGGTTCCAGGTTCCCTGCACCACCCAAGGGAGGGTGGAGCTGAGCAGGGAAAAGAAGAAGCTGAAGAGGAGACTGGAGAAGGGAAGAAGAATGGGGAGCAAGAAGGTGACCTAGAGAAGGCACATGGAGCAGAGAGACATATGAAAAAGCTGCACTTGCTTTTTGATCCTGGTCTGGTTGAAACAGATGTGGGGGAGAGGACCATTGGAAGGTTAACAGTGGCTGTGTTGATTTTGATTTTGATTTTGCTATTTTCCTCCCAGACAGGACTGGCTGTTTCTGACGCTTTTCTGTGGGTCCCGCCTGCTTTAGATTTGTGGCAGGCTTTCGGGGGTCTCAGAGGCCCAGCTTTGGGCCAACCCTGTTTGGACATTTACGCACAAGGGGATGAGTAACTTCAGTTGCTTGATTTGGAAACTCTACCCTTTTCTGTATTACACACTAATTGTATTAAAGTTCCTTTCCATTGAAGGTCTTACGCACTAGAATGTGTTTTATCTTGATGCAACGGATGGCAGAACCAATTTAGAGTGGGCAGGTTTGGGAGTTTTGGGGTGCCCCTCTCCCTGTCCTATAACAGGATAACAAACTTTCTTCTATTCTTCAATATTTGAAATTTTTTTTAACTTTTTAGTCTATCTGTGTTTTCTAAAAAGATGTATTTATTCATGCATACAAGAACTATGGTATAGGCCAGAGGTGTGTGCAGGGGGTGTGGAGAGGATTCATCAGAGACAGAATGGGGAGCAGAACATGTGGACCGACTAAAATACACTGCTGAGGGGAGCAGCAGGCAAGGCAGGAGAGGTCTGCTGCACCATGTGGGAAGCTCCCTGGCCCAGGATCAAACTGCTGCAGTGGCTGTGGATAGCTTCATAGTGCTGAGACTTAACCCCTGCGCCACCAGGAAGGCTCTACTTTTTAGTCTATATTTATGTATGCTGTGATGTAAGCTTTAATAAAATGTTCATGAAAATATTCCTTTTTCCCCTCATTAATCATTAAAGAAGCAATTCCCTATCCTTAGATTTGTTAAAGTATCTTATTATATTTTTTTATACCTTATGGGCTCTAGTTCCATGTTATCACTTTTGGCTCTATTCTCAGTACTTAACACACTTCTTTATAATTCTTCAGCATCTGATAAAGCAAATAACATCAACTTTCTGCCCTTTTTTTCTAAACATTCCTTAATCATTCGGGTTATTTATTTTTCTATAAAATGTTGTCATGACTCAAAAATAGACCCTTCTCAGGGTTTGTTTATAATTGAAAGCGGCCTAACATTAATCCAGGAACTATCAAATTCTTTACAATATTCAAGTTCTCCATTCAGGAATCATGCTGTGATACTCTATTCTAGTCTTTTAAATTTTACTGAATTGATGACTCATTCATGGTTTTTTATACACTTTAAATGCTCAAGATAGATTTTTTTGCTTTGATTTAGATTTTGCTAGAGTGACTCCACAAGTAAATTACCCAGAAATTGAATCAGAAGGTAACTTCCTGATTCTTCACATACTCAAAATTTCTAAATTGCCCCTCATAGACATATAATATTTTGGTCAGGTCTTTAGATTGTAATCATTTTTTTCCACATATATTGCAAAGTCCAAAGGGTAGAATGTTTCTTGAAACACTATGATAGAAGGGGAAACAATCTCAATGTCAAAAAAGACATTTATTAAATAATTAGTGTATCTTTAGTAGGGAAGTCCAGAAACTATTTTTTTAAATGTGGTAAATGTACATGCACTGATAAAGAAACAAGCCCATGTAAAAAGAGAAAGCTGTGTAATATGTATGCTCTGATTAGATTTTTTTTTAAACTGTGCGTGGATATGTATCGGCATATTTTCATATTTAGGTGCATGTATATATATGGAATAATATTAATGAATATTAACAAATCACCATGGTTATTAAGATTAATGTGTGTGGGAGGAAGAACTTTCCTTCTGTTTACATACTCTAAATTATTTGAAGTTTTAAAAACATGTCATTACTAATTAGTAGGTGCACAGTTTTTATACAGCCAAGGAATACATTAATTTCACCATTCCCCATAACTTTATTCCACTTGACACTGTGGACCACACTCCTTCCTGTACAAATACTGGGTTAGGTGCCTCTTCCAAATATTCCCATGATTTACTGTACTTATTCCAACTATGGAACTTTTCACTTTAATTGATAAATGCCTATTTTTGCTTATTTTTTTCCAAGCATACTGAAAAGTAAGGCACTTTTCCTATTTTATCACTTTAATGCCTGAAGCAAAGGGAATTTGCATTATCTGTTCCTCTGGGAAGTAAAAGGGGCAGTGATCAGTAGGCAGAAAAGAGAAGTGGTATAGACTTGGTAGAAAGTCCCAAGGGCAAGCTGTGTCCATGGGTTGAACAGCCAAACCACAGTGGGAAATGGTTCCCTTACCTGTGGTCTAAGTAGATCAAAGGGAACTAGGCAGAGACTTGTGGGTGGAACTATGCATGAGCATAAAGGTTAATTGTCCTTCTCCATTGGGGAAAATCTGCACTTAAGTAGGAGAACACTATGCAAATGTCTTTCTCTGGTGACCTAGTAGTTTACATATCCATGTATCCTGTGGAAACACGGGAGTAGCATGGAAATTCTGAAAGGGATTTGGAAGGCAAATATCACTGTAAAAGCAAGGGAAAGCTGTAATTGCTTTAAGGTAGAGCTGTCCCCCAAAGGAAATGCCAAAAGGTATATGTCTATATGCAAGAGCTTAAATGACATGGAAATTCATTTCTTTCTCATATTACAGTCTCAAAGTGAGCGGTCCAGGTTGAAGGGGAGTATCTACTTCACAAAGTCCCTTAAGGACCCAGATGCCTTCCATTTATAGTTTCACTATTCCCTAAGGTGACATTTACATCTTTGCAGTCAGAGTTAAGTTTTGGGCACATTTACTGTCCTAACCTGTGGAAAGGGGCGAGAATCTCCAAAGCAAGAGGCTTAACTTTTAAGGTAGAGATGACACAGAAATTACATATAGCTTCAATTAATACATCACTTCAGCTTACATCCCACCAACCAAAACTGAGAGCCACATAATTACATCTAGCTCTAAAAAGAGGATGGACATACAGTCTCTGGCTGACTACCCATACCAGATTCAAGAGGATGGAGAGACAGCCTCTGTCTCTTAATGGAATGAGTGACAACATCACATTACAAAGAAGTATGTGGACACAGGAGGGTGTGATTTATTGGGTGGCATCACTGTAATCTTTTCCCATAGTTGACATTTCCCAAGAATAACATTCTGCTTGCCAGCCTTCCCAATAAGCCCACAGATTCCTTCACAAAGTAAATAGTTCCTAAGTTATCATGCTTTTATACTGGCTTCAAAGAGCCAGGTTGGCGATTAGTGCTATAATATTTAGGATTAGGGTAAAGTGAGAGAAAACCCAATGTGATCAGGCTTTAACAAAACAGAAGTTTATTTCTGGTTACGCTGATCAATGGCTAAAAGTCTTTGGTATAGGCCTCCACATTATCTGGTTCTTCTACTTTGTTGGTCCATTGACTTTCATTTCCAAGTTGCCTCATGATCTAAGATGGCTTCCAAAGCTGCAAGAGTTACTGCCATTTACCTTGCAGGGAGGAAAAAAATTGAAGGAAAATAGAGCCCACTCTAATTAAGGACATTTCCTAGATGTGGCCTAGCCAAGTCCAACCTACAGTGCATTGACCTATACTTAGTCACATACACCTATCAGCACAGGGGTTAGGAGATGTACTCATTGTTTTTGGTGGTTTTGTGCTCAGCCAAAGCTGACGGACTTTATTATTAGGGATGAGGGAGAGAGCAGATATTGACAAGCAATAACTAGTCTCTGCCACAGTATTTGACCTAAAGGCAGACATCGCTGTGCTGCCCATAGACATAAAATGTGGCCTGGTATGAGAAGTAGGCCCCACAGGGGTATATGATTTACTATTTCATTCCTTCTGCAAATACAGTATACAGTGAATACCTTCTATGTGCCAAGCACTGATCGAGCTACTGAAAATAGAACAGTGATCAAAACAAAGTCCTTGCCTTCATTTAGTTATACTCAATTTGGGAAAGATAAGCAATAAACAATACAATGTAAAATATTGATAAGTGCTGTGAATAATTCATCTAGATAAAGGGAGACAGTTAATGCATGTGGGTGGGACAGGATATTTTAGCTAACTGACATGTGAGGAGGAATCATGCAGACATCTGGGAGAAAAGATACAGGCAGAGGGTACAGTCATTCCAAAAGCCTTGAAGCAGGAGTATGCTTGGAATGTTTGAAGAATAGTAAGGAATCTGGCAGAACTAGAACGGTGGGTGGGGAGTGATAGGAGATGAGGATGAAGACAAAGTCAGAGGTCAGGTTGTAATAGGGATCACACCGTGGATGTGTAAAGGTATTCTTTCTTCAGGGATCCTCAAGATCACCCCCAAGTTCAATGATTTGCTAGGAGGACTCACAGGACTGCACACAGAGACATAATGACTGCTTTGACCATGACAGGACACATAACAAAGGCAGCAAAGGGAAAGGTGCCTGGGGCAATGTCTGGGGGAAGCCAGGCACAGGCCTGCAGAGGCCCTCTCCCAGGGTGATGCCCCAGGCACCTGATCCCCCCACAGCAAGTTGTGAATACAGCTGCAAAATGCTGTCCACTGGGAAGCTCATTACAGGCTCAGTGCCCAAGATTTGTATTGAAGACTTACCACAACGGTTCCCTTTTCCTGGCACATACCAAGTTCCTGAGCACAAGAAGAAACAGGTATTCAGCATTAGTTACACTGTTTTTAGAGTTTAGCACAGTGACTGAATAATTATCATTTAGCAAATGGTCGAACTCTCCTCAAACTCAATGCCAGTCAAAGGCCAACTTTTACAAGCAGGCTTTTCAAGAATAGCAGTCTTGGATCTGTTGTTAACTCTTTTCTACACAAAACACAGAAAGATGTGTAGAGTAAAGTAGAATAGAAGCTGAGAAGCTAAATAGAAACTAAGCAGACTCTGAGTTAGAAGCAATGAGTAAACAGAATTCATGAAGTAAATAATCTAAGAAGTATTCAGAGGACAATAAAAACAGCAGAAGGAAGAGTCAGAGAAGAGAGAAGCCAACTTAAGTGAATGGAAGGGCTTCTTGTACATGATGAACAAATATCCTTGCATGTGATAATCCCAGCAATGCTTTGGGGAGATTGGAATTGCTACATGATCCTGGAAACCAATGAACAATGCTCTGGTTCTCATGAGATCTTTTTATCCTATTAAAATGGTTTCCTGTACTTGCCCCCTAGTTTCCTCTTCTATCGTTATAAAATTCCAACCACCCAAGATCAGAGGCGTGTCCATAATTCTTGAGGTACCTGAAAGTACCTCACTAAGATACCTGAACATTCAGCCATTCAAAACATAGACTTGGGTCTCCCTAGTGGCCTAGGGGTTAACTCACAGAGCATGAAGGCCTGAGTTTGATCCTCGACCAGGAAGCTAACCCATATATGGCTCAGGAAACAAATACAGTGAGACACACTGTGAAGAGATCTGGTCCATGGACTCAAGAACACAGTTCCTTCATCATGTAACCCAATTCTCAGCTCTCGTACTTGAGACAATATCTCTCATCTGTACCTTATAATTTTCCAAAATTAAATTGCTTTTATACTACATTATTTCCTTGAAGATACTATTATTTTACAAATGTTATTTAGCCATGTTAGCACTGATTCTAATAACTTCCCTAGTGAGGAAGCAAATTCTTTTTAATTTTTTAATTATAGGAGGCCTTAAGTGTTCCTTAACAAAAAGTATGTACCAGAAATACTCAATTTTATGGTATCTAAGTATGTTTATATAAGTAAGTAAACACACAATATCACTCTACTGCTGTCAAAGTGCTTCCTATCACTAGTGCCTTTTATTGGTGTGCATATTTTTTATTTAAACTTTCAAAAGGGAATCAATCAAGTAGCATTGGTTTCACAATCTGCTACTCATGGTACTGAAAGTGAATTCTGTAAGAAACTTTATAATAAAACGTATTCTAAAAAGTCTCATCTTGATCATAGTAAACATCAGATAGAATCTAAATTTGCTACCCACAAGCCCTCTTTTGTACGGTGGCCCTTTAAAATCTGATAACATATTTTATAGTCTCCCTTTACCTCCCTCACAGTTATTAGAATCAAGGCCTTTGGTTAAATGCTTTATGACATGTTGTGATTGATTGTGTTAACATGTAAGAGGTTGCAAGACTAAACAAAAGGATTCCCAGAAAATATGGACAGATTTTTTTAAATAGCACAACTAAAATGTGTGTATAGAGAGGAGGATATTGTTGTGAGCTTGGAGAAGGAAACTAACATTTTTTGAGCATTCTCATTTAGTCATGAAAACATCCCTCTAAAGAACTCTCACCCACATTCCACAGATGAGAAAATAAAGCTAGAGCAGCAGGCTCCCAGGCACTCAGCTACTGTAGAGCAGAACTGAAAGTTCTCGGCAAGTTTCTCAGACGTCAACGTTTATGTCTCTACTACTTGAAATTAGAGTCCAGGTTATCACATCAAAAGATATAAATAGCTCCATTAAATGTAACTTATACTAGTTATCATTCCCCAAATGGAGTGATCTGACTTAAAAAAAAAAAATACAAAACAGGTCAACAAGCCACAACTCCAAATCTGTTTTTTTTTTTTAAGATCTATTTATTTATTCATACAAGAGCTGGGGTGTAGGCCAGAAGTGGGGGTTGGGGTGGGGTGGGGTAAGAGGATTTACCAGAGACAGAGTGGGGAGCAGAACAGGTGGATCTACTGAAGTACACTGTTAAGGGGAGCAGTAGGCGAGACAGGAGAGGTCTGCTGCACCATGTGGGAAGCTCCCTGGATGGGGATCGAACTTGTGCTGTAGTGGCTGCAGATTGTTTCACAGGCTGAGACTTAACCCCTTGTGCCACCAGGGAGGCCCCCAAATCTGTTTTTGTAGATAAAATTTGGAGGACCAGTGCCATAGCTACAGGTCTGCCATGTTGCCTAGGACTGCTTTTAAGCTACATGGGGAGAGTTGAGTAGTTGTGACAGAGACCACATGGTACAAAGAGCCCAAAATATTTGCTAGTAATACCCTTCACAGAAAAGGTCTACAGACGCCTGTCAGTCAATATCCTTTGTTGATCAATATGCAGTATTATGACAAGAAGAGGTTCAATGTCTGGCAGACCGTAGAGAGGTATACTGTTGTGGTGTTGGGGTGTCTGCAGATGTTGCCACGGGCTGGAAGAACTATTCTATAAAATGAGTCAATTCCCCTAGTCCTGGCTGATTGTGCATCAAGAAATCTCAATACAAATATCCTTCTTTAAGTACAGCAATAACTGAAAATATGTATGAAGAACAACATAAATAACACTGTTGCTATGAAAACATAGCCTGACTACAAACTAGTAGACTAGAAATAGAAAGCTAACATACACAGTCAACCCAATAATATGATAACTAATCTTAAAACTACAGTTCAGAGGCCTTCCTTGTGGTGCAGTGGGTTAAGTCTCAGCACTATGAAGCTATCCACAACGACTGCAGCACGAGTTCGATCCCCAGCCAGGGAGTGTCCCACATGGTACAGCAGACCTCTCCTGCCTTGCCTGCCCCTCCCCTCAGCAGTGTACATCAGTAGATCTGCCTGTTCAGCACCCACTCTATCTCAGGTGAATCCTTTCACCATCCCACACGTCTGGCCTACACCCCTGATCTTGTATGCATAAATAAATAAATCTTTAAAAAAAAAGTTAGAGTTCAATGGATGTTGACAAGTCTCACTATATTCAATGTAATGAGCATGATTTTCTGACGAAGGCTCTGCTAAGACACAGTATGAAAAAATACATATTATTAGAAAATACATTCCTAATTCAACAATACAGCTGTCCTTATCCTATTTGGCACGCACAGATTTGACTGATCATATATGGCCAAAAATGTTGACCACAAAATTACTGACTGGTATTCCTAATGGATCTCTCTAGAAACCTTAACAAATTTTTAAAATTGAGGAAGACAATAATATTAGTTTCTTGGCTTCCGCCCCATTCCATTAATAGATGTTATTTCCCGTGCACAAACTTACTCCCTTCAAATGACTACCTTTTCTTTATTTCTCTCTTCTAATTAAGAAATTCACTTATTTTTAAGAAGATAACGCATTCACACAATTAAAAATTCAAAAGTTACCCAAATGTATATAGTGAGATATCCCTTTCTATCTCTCTTAAAAAAAAAAAAAAATAAGGCCTCCCGGTGGCGCAGCGGTTAAGCGCAACCCTGTGGTGCTGTCGGCAGCGGCAACGCGAGTTCAGGGCCGGCCAGGGAGATTCCCACATGGCGTGGCAGACCTCTCCTGCCTCGCCGCCCGCTGCTCCCCTCAGCAGTGTGTTTCCGTCCATCTGCCTGTTCCACTCCCCACTCTGTCTTTGGTGAACCCTCTCGCCGCCCCACACCTCTGGCTTGTGCCCCAGCTTGTATGCATAAATAAATAAATCTTTAAAAAAAATATTTATTTATGCATACAAATGCTGGGATGTAGACCAGAGGTGCGGGGTGGTGAGAGGATTCACCAAAGACAGAGTGGGGAGCAGAACAGGCAGATTGACTGAGTACACTGCTGAGGAGAGCAGCGGGTGAGACAGGAGAGGTCTCCTACGCCATGTGGGTCAGCTCCCTGGCCAGGCATGCTGCAGTGGCTGCCAACAGCTTCGTAGTGCTGAGACTTAACCCCTTGTACCACCAGGGAGGCCCCTTTTCTATCTCTTTTCCCCTGTCAGCCATTTCTCTCTACCACCAAAATTACCATTTTCTTGTATACTGTCCCATAGACAGTCTGTGCTTTTACAAGCAAATGCATATATATATGCTTTTTTTCCATCCTTTTTACAACACTGCACTTTTCCCCCCTTTTGAATAAATCTTAGCAACCTTTCCATAGCGATACACAGAGAACTTGTTCATTATTTTATAGGTAGTGATAATATTCCATTGATAGCTGGACTGTAATTTATTTGGTTAGTTCCCTGTTGATGGGTATTTGAATTATTTTCAATCTTTTGATATTACAAACAATGCTGCAATATATAAGCCAAGACATATGTCATTTCACACATTTGGGAAGAGATCTGTAGAATAAATTACTGCCTTTTCATATTTCACCAAGATTTCATTTTCACTTGATGAACAATTTTTTGCACTGAGTGGGAATACTCACAAAAACACCTTTTTCTCAAAGTATGTTTATTGAAGTTTACATCTTTTTCTGTTCTAGGATTCAAACCTGTACATGTGTCTGCTCTCCTACCCTGCCCGCCCCCAGCGCCCCAACAATTCTCCACCACATTCCCTTGGAATCCTTCATCCCCCATGCCCACCCTTCCATCTTTCACAGAAACACTCTAATCTTTTCTTTGTTTGATATAAAATAAATCTGTGTCAGATTTAAGCCACTTCCAAATTATATACTCAACACACTGGTTTACACTAAAAGTCTGTCCTCTGGCTAAAAACATGTATGAATCACTTTTTCATAGCTTCACTTGTCTTGCCAGAACTGGTAATTGAGAGAGACACACAAAAATAGTAATACCATCGACTGTCTATGGAACAACACCAGGAAGATGAAAGGCACATGTCAGGCGGCCTTCTGGCCTCGTTCATTAGCACAGCAATTTACTCACTGGCCTTAAAACCCGTTCAGTTCAACTTGACATTGCAGCAAAATCAACAGGTTTGTGGCCTGTTGAGGAAGTTTGTATATGTCCAAAACTTGGTAAACATTTCCTATCAGAGTTATTAAAGTTGTATTCCTACGTTATTTCAACTGAGTCAGGAAAATTAAATGCATTGTTTTCTAGTTACCAGGGTAGAGCGGAAGCCAACATATTCTGAGCAAGTTCCAGAAAATCTAATTATACCACCTCCTGGGTCTTTTCAGTGAATGTTCTGTCAATACCCTCAGGAGTTGAGATAGGATCCATACTGATAAAATTACAATAAAAATAATAGCTAGTATTTATTGAGCATTTGCTGTGTGCTAACTATTATGCTAGGAGCTTCACATGTGTCCTTGTTTTAGATTGTAGTCAATTGCAGATTTAAGCTGGGGTCTACAGGAAGCTTGTTCTTTTGGCCTTCAACTCCCTCCTTCAAAGTAAACCCTAGCCCCAGATACTCATTTGTACTCAGGGCTACAGAAATGAAAATGTCCCTGCAAAGTGGAACACTGTAAACGGAACCAGTCTTAACGCACCATTTTGACTGAATTTAGGATTTTTTTTATAGAATAACATTTTCATGCAGAGAGGGAAAAGAAATTGTGCAGATGTGTTACACAGTAGGGACAGTTACTCCAATAAGGAGACACTGAAAGGCAAGGTTGACACACAGCAAGAGCTTAATGTACCTCAGAGAAGTAACTGAAATACAATCATCACCCCTCTCCCAATTTCTTTTAATTTATTTTTTTATTTATGCATACAAGAACTGGGGTGTAGGCAAGAGGTGCGGGGTGGGGTGGGGGATTCAACAGAGACAGACTGGGGAGAAGAACAGGCCGATTGGCTGAAATACAATGCTGAGGGGAGCAGTGGGCGAGACAGGAGAGGTCTGCTGCACCATGTGGGAATCTCCCTGGTTAGGAATCGAACTCGTGCTACTGTAATGGCTGCTGATAGCTTCACAAGCTGACACTTAACCCTTGCGCCACCAGGGAGGCCCCCCTCTCCCAATTTTAAATCCTCTTATGAACATGTGGAAAAAAAGGTCCAGAATGGATTTTTTGACTTCAGTATATTATAAAATTAACCTTATTTAGTGGTTCATAAAGTATCAGACTGCCCAAGGATCAGTCATTCCCAATGAATGCCTTAGACAGTGATTAGAGTTACTTAGAGGTACTTGTGAGGGTGTCTGGGATTCTACCTTTTTCACAAATATAATCAGTTCTAAGAACAAATCAAAAATTCATATCGATTTGCTTTTTCAAAGCATTTTATCAATAAATGATCCTGGGTCTTTATGCTTAGACTACAGGTTATCTCTCACAGAAGCAAAATTTATATAGACCTAACCTCAGTCATGCTAAGAAGACCTCTGTTAATGGTTGTGAGAGGTTGACAAGTGGAATGGAATGCCTGAAAAAGTGGGTCATACAGTTAATTACACAGTTTAGCCAAGAATTAAGCAAAAGGCAATCTCATGCTCTCTCTTTGATCTGTATCCATTTAAAACTCTGTACTTGGGTGTTGGATCTTCTGAGCTCCCACCGAGAATGAGGCTGAGCTATAACATTTATAGCTCTCCTTGCTGCTGAAGGTAGATTCCTGAGTGAATGTCTAGGGCAGAAGCAGAAGAGAAGGCTGTTGCTGTCCCACCGGATATAAACCCTAACTGGAAGCATGCAGCTGGTCTGTAATTACCATGGCCTCTCCATTATTTCCAGAGAATTACCCATGCACATTACTGGAAATGAGCTGTCTTGTCCAGTCAGCTCCCTTTCTCTTAGGAAGGTTAGAGCCCAGGGAATTTCACCACCTTTGCAGCTTTTTGGGAAATTCAGCATGAGTTTCCAAATCTCTTGCACAGCCTTGATAAGATTCGCAAGTGATTACAGAAGTGAAAATAAACCCAACACTATTTTGTACCTTGACATTTATGAATAAGATGGCAAGTAAAGCTTGTATTCAAGTAACCTGGATTTCGTAATCATGTGGACTCTGAGGCATTTAATGGAATTCACAGTTCCTATATGGAAGAAATAATATTACTAATGGTACAGGCTGACTCTTGGCCTATACCTCAGTGATTCACACGTGTTAGTACAGGGAGATATGTAAAGATCATCTACTTCATGCCTTCAAATCACAGATTAGAGACCAGAGAGATTAGGTCACTTATTGATGAACACTCGCTTCAGATGTAGAAAGAACTCTAGACTGAGAATGAGACAAATCTGAGCCTTCACCTTGCTCCTTTCTGGTTGTGGCTGTAAGACAAGCCAGTGAGTCTCACTGGCTGCATCGACAAATTGGAGTTATTTATGCTCCAGACTGTGAGGGTTGCTTGGTTGGGTGGGAAGAGTGAGGTACCACAAGGAAGTTGGATATACATTGGCTCTTACAGATTCAAACTAATAAAGTTCACACATAATGAGAGAGTTGCTTTTACAAATAAGTCATGAAACTGTAAACTCATGACAAAAGTTATTTTTAAAAGAATTCTATTTTCCTGTTTTTATAGAGTACTACATATCTGTTATACTAAAAGAAAACCCCAAAAGTAAGGAAAATAAGGATTACTCATAACTCCTGGTGAAAGTATTTCCATATATGTTCTGGAAGAATTCACCATACACATGTGGATAGTCTACTTTTCACACTTCAGATATTGCTGTCTAAGAGCACTCAGAATTCCAAACAAATGGGTTGAGTATGATCTAGGAAACGGATTTGATCTGAAATGTTGATGGTAATTTGATAATACGGTGAAATATTGAATAATAAAGTGAACATGGTTGGCAAGAAGCAAATCTTCCAAACTGCCAGAATGTGTACATGGTACTAAGACATTACAGGTCTTATTTAATCATCTCAACTACACTGCACAATTGGCACCATTACACTTCCCATTTTTCAGATGCAGAAACTGAGTTCAAAGAAATTACCCACATCATGCAATTCATAAGTATAAAGTACTGGCTCTGTACCCAAGCAGTATATATTTCCAGATCCTGATTTTTTTCCTACTTGTGTTTTTTTTCCTCACTAATGTATACAATACATACAGGATCAAATAGTTTTATAAGGTTTGCTTTGAAAACAATGATTCTTAGCTTCTACCTCGCTTAGCTTCGATTTCCAGTTGATTTTTAAGGTATTTACCTCCATATTGCTAGATAATGTGCTTGAACTTTATGGGTTTTCTATTTTAGGTGTTCTCTATTGTCATCTAACTCTAGAAGGTGAAGGTTTAAGCCCTGTCTTTTCACTTCCTGCTCCCATCATGAGCCATATTCTCCTCTGCCTATCCTTTCAATATAATCTGCTAAGGTCTGAATGATTTGTCCTTTGTTCTCCACCCACCCCAACCCCCTAAATTTATATGTTGAAACCTAATATTTACTAAGATAATATTTGAAGGTAGGGCCTTTAGAGAACTTGCATATCTGAAAATATCTTCATTCTACACTAAATACTTTGAGATGACATAGAAATCTAATTTTCCTTTGAATTTTGAAAGAATTTCCCCCCCTGTCTTCTAGATTCAGGTGTTGCTATTAAGAAGACAGATGATATTCTGGCTTGTTTTATTAAACATTTTCTCTCCCTAGTCATATCTTTTTGTCTTTCTTGTTTGGACTTTTTGTTTATTCTTTAATACAAATTGTATTGAGTGTATAATATATGTCAAATGCTATTATAGGTGATGGGAATATATCAGTGAAAGTTTTATTGTGATATTCTTATTTTTTCTTAAAGATTTATTTATTTATTTATGCATACAAGCTGGGGTACAGACTAGAGGTGTGGGGCGGCGAGAGGTTTCACCAGAGAAAAAGTGGGGAGCAGAACAGGCAGATCAATGGAAACACACTGCTGAGGGGAGCAGCGGGCAAGGCAAGAGAGGTCTGCCCCGCCATGTGGGAATCTCTCTGGCTGGGTGTCGAAGTCGCGGCGCTGCTGCTCACAGCTCCACAGCGCAGCGCCTAACAGCTGTGTCACCAGGAAGGCCCTTTGCTGTGATATTCTTAGGTGGACATCTATTTTTACCCATTGCTATGGGAAGTTGGTTGGTCCTTCACTCTAGAAACTGAGACAGAAGGATATTTTCATTAATTCTTTTCTTTGATGATTTCCTATTCTCTGTTCTTTCATTTTAATGATGCTATTATTTCAATATTGGACCTCCTAGACTGATCTAATTTTCATATCTTTTCTCTCCCACACTCTGCATGCTAGTCTTTTTACTCCACTTTCTGGGGAATTATTGCCTTACCTTTATCTTTTAGCCCTTACATTGAATTTCTCATTTCTAGTGTCATATTTTTATCTCTAAGTTTTCTTTGAGTTTGCTGAATGTTCCTTTCATAAATAACCCTGTTATTGTTTCATATCTTCTTTTACCTCTCTGAAGACAAGATAGTTTGTTTTTTAAGTTTTCTAGTATCAGAGTTTGTTTCCTTCAAGTTGCTTTCTTCTGTTTGCTTTGACCTCTATCATTAATTAACAGGCTTTCCTCAAATACCCTGTGGTCACTAGCTGCCTAGTTTTATATTAAGAATAGGGTATTGAAAAATGTATTATCTGTCTTAAGAGGACTCTGTTGAGTTTGCTACAGTTGACATGACATAGGCCAACATACTGGGTCCATGTCAGACTCTCCTAGGCTGAGTACATCTCCCTGAGAATGTTTCCAGTCTTCTGCCTGCCAAAAACACATGGACCTGATAAACAGTGTACTAGGAGCCAAGTGGAAAAAGATTGAAGAGGTCTCAACACACCATTTATAAACTTAATCCCCAGTCTTCAATAATATTGCCCACATTCTTTCCCAGTAGCCCTGAACCAGAGTCTTCCTGTTTGTTCTTGTCATGAGAGGAAGTTTTCATTTTCATACTGAATGAGGGAGAGTCAGTCTCCCACCTTTAAGAAATAAGAGTGAGGAATTAGGGGTCTTCCATCTTCTTACAAAGACTTCTCACAAAAAAATCCCTTCTTTAATCTCCACTCTTATTCCTACTTCCTAAAGAACTGTAACTCCAGTCTTTTAGGGTTCTATATTATACGTTGGATTGGTTATCTTCCAGTTTAAGATTGAATTTCTTGAGTGGCTTAATTTAGTTACTATTTACCTGTCTGCTTCCTAATTTTTTAAATTTTATTGCTGGGGGCCTCCCTGGTGGCACAAGGGGTTAAGTCTCAAGGCTATGAAGCTATTGGCAGCCACTGCAGCATGAGTTCGATCCTCGGCCAGGGAGCTTCCCACATGACGCAGCAAACCTCTCCTGTCTCACTGGCTGCTCCCCTCAGTAGTGTATTCAGTAGATCTGCCTGTTCTGCTCCCCACTCTGTCTCTGGTGAATTCTCTCACCCTCCCGCCCACACCTGTGGCCTGTACCACAGTTCTTGTATGCATAGATAAATAAATCTTTAAAAAAGTTTTTTTTTATTGCTTTGTCTCCTATCTCATTCCATTTCTCATGTGTATTTTGGTTTTGTTATAACCATTATACTGTTCTCTCAGCCAGATGAAGGAGGGAAGGGAGTTGAATGTTCATTTTCAATCTTTACTGTAGTACCCAGACCTAAGCTATTATCAATGTTATAAAGAAGTTTGCAACAGTTTTTCTGTTCAAGAAAGACAAACTAAATATAGCAAACACACAGTCACTAAAGAAACATGATAAACAAAGTTGGATAAACCAACCATCCAGTCCATCTGGGTTCTCCACCACGATTTGTTTCGAATCCATGCTCACCAGAAATCTTCTAATTATGTAAAGTTCTACATGTTCAAGATGAAACTCAAACTAGGTTCTTATACACTGTTTACATTCGGAGTAAATGTTACCTCATCCTTTTAGTTACTCTGCCAGCATCATTCCAACACCTTCTTCTTCAGTCAAGTCCTATCTATAAATGTGTGACACAAGTTGATGTCTTTCCATCTCTATGATGAAGACCCTCATTCAAATTACCAATATATCTTACTGAGAATTCTACAACATTCTCTCCTAACTGTAGTCCCTGCAACCATTCTAGCTCCTATCTGTCCTTTCCTATGCTGCATTCATAGTTACCTTTGCAAGATGCAAGTCGGATTTCATTCTACACAGTCTGCTGAAAATCCCGAATGAATCCCCACTACTCTTTGAGGACAACGATCCTTACCAAGGCCTGTAAGGGCCTATCCCCTTCTCCGGCCTCACCTGGTGGCTCTCCTCCCCTAGCTCTCAGCTCCCCAGCCATGCTGCCTCTCTTTCTGATCCTCATTTGCCTGATGCTTTTTCTCCTCCCAGGCCCCTCAGGAAAAGCAGTTGATCTCTACAGCTGCTGCCAATTGCCTAACTTCCCTTTTCACTTCATTACTTATTCTTCAGGCCTTGGTTCTAGAATCACTTCCTCAGAGAAACCTGGTGATAGCAGGATTCTTTTTAACATACTCATACAGAAGCATGTCTCATTTCTTTATAGCACATATCTCACTAATTAGTCCCTCGTTTTAAAAGACTATTTGATTACTATCTGCCATCCCCACCAGACTATAAGCACCATGAAGGCAAAAGATATGTCTATTATTACTTTTCAGCTCTGTTTTCTCAGGACTTGGCTAATTGTTGACTATTTCTTTAATGACTGATTTAAAAAAGAAAAAGTAACATATATCTTGATTGACATCTTCCTTAAATTCAGAAGTACTTTAGGATACTAAAAATCATATATAAGCTTTCCGTTAAAGATTGAAAGTTCATCATTATTAAAAACAAACAAAAAACATGGCATAATACAGTAAATGCCTTAGTCTTTCCAGCATATAGGATTATCAACCACTGTCCTAAATAGCCTCAGACACTGTCCTGAAAAAAGGTGAGAACATTTTGAAGCTTTCAAGAGAGAATTTGAATTCTCTCTTCAGAATTTGAGGGCTTAGAGACTGATTCAAGTGCTACCATCAAATATAGGAGGTATATTATATGTCATCACCATTGAATACTTATCATGTACCAGTAGTAAGCAAGAAGTTTAAATGCATTTTCTCACTTAATCCTCACATTAACCCTCTGGTAATATTTTCCTCTGGTAGCCAACTGGTAGTGTTTCCATTTTACCAATGAAGAAACTCAGGCAAGTTATGAAAGAGGTTAAGAAGCTGTGGATCTAAGAGGTTGAATTACTGTTCATACCTCAGACAATCTGGTTCCAGAACCTACGTGTTTAGTACCTTTTATGAAAAAGGTGATGAGCAATTCTTTTCAAGAAGGTCAGAACTTTGACCAAGAACAACTGGAATTGTGGAAAAACCTTCATTTGAACCAAAAAACAAACAAGCAAACAAAACCATTTAGAAACTTTAAACACTAGAATAAACTGCTTTAAAAACTAAGTTGCATGACTGTTCTGATTAACTTTGGAAAGTAGAATGGACAAGAATATAGCCCAGAAGAGTCGGTTAATCGCGTCTCTAAAAGCAGGGCTCAACCCCAATGATCTTCTGAGGGCCCCTCCAGCCCTCCAACTATGAAAGATTGTTTAGTGCAGAGTTATCTTTTGTCTCCAGACTTTTCCCTGGTTGAAAGTTTGCCTAATGTAGTCAACATTGTATTATCCCAGGGTAGCTTATCCAGGGCAAATCTTACTTTATTGAGTTTAGTAGTCACTTTGCTTAATGACTTGCTGTGTTAACAACTTGGCATAAGCTCATCCACAGTCAGCACGGCTCAGTTTAATTACTTGCATTGTTGACATTATAATGTCTTCAGGGAAACACTTTGAAAACTAAAACTTAACCAACTCCTGTAGTACCACTCCCCACCCACCCTCCCCCCAAAAATATGAGATCATAAATGATGCTACAAAGGAAGATAAGGAAGAGTAATTTAGGAAATTGATGATTGTTGTGAGGATTTTGATGAACTCAAAGAACATGAAATTAAGAGAAGACAATATGACTCAATAAATTAGAAGACAAGTCTATAAGAATAGAGTTATGACAAAACCACTCCTTAGAATTATCTTGAAGCTTGCTAAAAATATGCTAAGGATATTTTGAAGAATCGATTATATTTTGAAACACAAAGAGCCCAACTTTATGGAGCAAAAGGTGTATTTATTGGCAGCTGCACTATGGAAGAAAGCACACAGGAATTGGGGTCCCTGCAGCTCTTCCCTAGATTCTCCCTGGTACTGTCCTTTTCCAGGGTAGCTATTACTCCCAATCCTTACATGAGGAAAATTCCATTATCCTCGCATTGTATCAGAGAGCAGGACCCAGACAAATGGATCACACCTGCTTTTGGAGAATACTAGTCTAAGGGTTTTAAAACCATAAATATTCACCTTTACCAAATGCCACATGTCGGCCTGACTTATCTAAACACAAAACCACAAATTTCCCCCAGTCTTCTACTGAATTCTTAGAAGAAAGAAAGTACAGGATGAATTGTACATATGGTTTGACTTTAGACAAGGTCTCTGTAGGATTCTTGTTGATTTCAATACTACTTTAAAAATTCCCATAGTAGGGAGTTTAATGTGGTTTATGGAATTTGTGACCAAAAAAAATCAAGAGCACCTTCCAAGTAACCTCTTCATGGGCTTCTGTAAGGTTTTAATTAAAGAGAGCACTTGATACAAATAACCAGTTAACAGTTTCAATTGTCTTCAGAGGATAGTGCTAGAGACCCACAGTGACAGGCAACTCACCTATATGTGAAGATCATTGACATTATCATTCCCCAAACACACTAAAGCTCTAGTTTTGTAAGGTTTATCACATTTGGAATTATTAGTACAATGTCTGTCTTATTCCCAGTTTAACTTCAGTCTTTCCCCACCCAACTCCCTTGAAGGGTGCGCTGGGGACTAAGCACCACGGAATATCCTGCCCCTCCCACTTCACACCCCAAAACTTCCTCAGGGGATTTTAAAGAATACATAATCTTTCATGAAACCAAGGGGATTGTGACTGTCTCTTCTTTGTTGTGTTCCCTATTCCCAGTATTTAGCAGAATCTTCATCATGCAGTAGATGCTCAATAAATAAGTGGGTACATGAATGAAAAAAAATAAATGATTGGCATGGATGTGTTTTCCTATTTTCCTTTTTTTAAAGATTTATTTATGCATACAAGAGCATACAAGGGTGTAGGCCAGTTTGAGGGGGAGGGCATTGAGAGGATTCACCAGAGACAGGCTGGGGCGCAGAACAGATGGATCTTCTGAAATACACTGCTGAGGGGAGCAGCGGGCAAGGCAGGAGAGGTCTGCTGTGCCATGGGGAAGTTCGCTGGGCGGGGATTGAAGTCATGCTGTAGTGACTGCCCATAGCTTCATAATGCTGAGACTTAACCCCTTGCACCACCAGAGAAACCCCTGTTTTATTTCCCTCAGCAACCTAGGAAGGTGAATCACGGTGTACCCCAAATCTTACTATATTTCAGGATAAACTTGGGAGCTTATTAAAAACAGGGTTGGTCCCCACCTGCAGGAGCTCTCAATAGTAGTTTACAACTCCCCCCACCCCCCAACACACACACACACAACACACACACACACACACACACACACACACACAAAATTGCTATCATGGGCTACGAAGGCTGAGAACCCTACCTGGCTTCATTTTTCTTATCTGGAAAACATTTGACCCCCCTGCCTCCCAAGATGTCATTAAGATGAAACTGAATAAACTGTAAGCAAGCTGCAACTCTAAAGAAGGGACTATATATGACTGTCAAAGGTAAGACAAGCATGGAGGGCGACCAAGTAGACCTGCCAGAGGAAACAAACACACAACTTCACAACCCAAGTGCTTCTCTGTGGCACAGACATGACTCACCAAATTCTACCATTTAAGGATCTGAATGTTTTCTGAACAGATCAACTCCTCACCTCTTTGCCTATAAATCTCCTACATCTCCTTTCTCCTAAATTTGGAAACAATTTTTTAAATTTTAATTTAAAAGCATTTTTAAAGTATGGGAAGGTTATCATTTGCCTACAAATATTCACTCGGGGTCTTCCTCATAACTTCCACATCTTGCTACTCATAGGTATCACAACTTAAAAACAACTTTTGCCACTTGTCTGATTACTGGGATGAAGTGTGGATCTGTGTCTATAATAGGCAAATCAGCTGATTTTTTTTCTTTTATGATCTCAGGTCCTTTCCCCATTTTATTCAGATTGAGTTGGGTTTTTCCCTCTTTTTCCGAGGTGTAATTTACATACAGGAAAGTGAACAAATCTTAGGCGGACAGTTCAACAAATTTTTATTTATGTACACACCTACGTAACCACTGCCTAGATTAAGACATTGTGAATTGGAAAATAAAGTCTCAAGAATAGTTAGACAAAGAGTTTATTAGATAATCAAAGTGTGGATTCAAACTAGAGAAGCAGTCCAAAGAGAACTTACTCTGCGAGAACTGTTCCTAATAGTTTGTATTTAGTTGATATAGCTAGAAACAATGAGTCACTGACATTAAGACTGTAGTTACACTTGATTTGAAGGGTTTCCAACTCTAAATTTTCTAATCCAAAAACATGCTGATGCTAGAGGAAGGCAATGCAGGATCCAATCTCTTCTCAGAAGAATAAATAGCCTTAGAGATGCAAAGGCTGTTACCCATTATTAAATCTTTTTTTAATCTGAAAAGACTGTCTTATACATAAAGATGGAAGATTGTTGCATATAAGATGGAGCCTGTGAAGACAGCTTGTTAGTTTCACTTGCCAGACCAGGAGCAGAGTCCCCAGAAAATTTTACATTATGCTTACAACATAAAATATTTCCAGCACCCAGAGCTTCCCCCAATCTCCCAGTCAACAGTCACCACTTCCAAGTAGCCACTATTCTAATTTCTATTATAGACCATAGATAAATTTAATCTGTTTTGTCTTATAAATAGAAACTGCAATTGTGTCATTCTTTTGTGTAAGTCTTTTTTTCTGTAACATTCCATTTGGGAGGATCATATACATCTAGCATTCTCTCTTGTTCATTGCTGTGTTGCTTTCTAGTGTATGGATATGCCACATTTATCTACTCATTCATTTGTTATGAAAATTCAGGTTGTTTGTAATTTAAAGTTATTGTGAATAAGGCTGAACATTCTTTGCATGTCTTTTGGAAATATAAGCATTCATTTCTGGGTGTGTACCCAGGACTGGAATTGCCAGGTAATAGGTTAAATGATTGACTAGCTTTGGTTGGTGCTAGAGCAAACACATTAACTCTTGGTCATATTTGAGTAAATTTCCATCTAGTGGATGTCTTGCCTTTTTAATTATAGTTATCTTTCTTTATCCCACATTTTATTGCAGTACAATTTTCACACATAAAAGTCACCCTTTTTAAGTTTTAAGAATTTTGGCTAGAATATAGTCATGTAATTACCACCACAATCAAGAGAGAACAATTACATCACACTAATTGTCTTCCATTTTAACATGGCAATGTTTAAATTTTGGATGCAATCATATATGACTTAGCTCTCATTCCTCTATTTATAACTCCATTTGTTAGTTTGTCCAGATGAGCTCTAGAATTATCCTGATACAAATGCTATAGCCATCTTATCTAGAAACTCAAGCACATGATGAACTTAGAGTCTTAACTCTTGGATGGAACAGAGCAGCATTGGAATGCCTGTTACTCTTTAGGGGGAGGAAATTAGACAGCCACTAGCCTCTCTGACATCAGTTTTTTCTATAACATGATTTAACAATGGTACTTGTACTATGAGGTTGCTGTCGGAGGTGGGGAAATAACTAACATACAGCAAGAAATTGCTACTTGCCAGGCACTGTTCTAGGTACTTTATTTGTAGTGACTTATTTATATTTTACATCAATCCTGTGATGTACTTTAGTGTCCCTCTCTTGGCCTCATAGGTGGAGAAACCAAAGCACAGAGAATGAAGTAAACTCAGTCAGACACCAGTGCTATGTGTTGGTTTGTATTGCACTTCTCTGCTTCTAAGATGAGGAGGAGACACGGGGAAGCATGGAGCAAAGCATCAAAAGCAAAGGACACAGAAATGCTAACTTTTATTATTATTATTATTACTCATCTTCTTTACATTCTCAATAAAGTTATATAATTGTCTTCATATAGGTCATGTACATTTCTTGTTAAGGCTACTCATAAATATTTTATGTCCTTTCATGCATCATTGTGCATGGATGTCTCTTTGCCCCATTATGTTTTCTTGTTGTTTCTTTAGAAATGTAATGAAACCAATTGACTTGTGTATACCACGTAGCTAAAAGAACCTCAGCAGCACCTCATTTAAAACCCCTCTCCAGGGCCTCCCTGGTGGTGCAGGGGTTAAATAATCAGTGCTATCAAGTTATCACCAGACACTACTGCAGAGTTTGATCCCAAGCAGACCTCACCTGACCCACCTGCAGCACCTCTTAGCAGTGTATTTCAGTTGATCCACCTGTTCTATTCCCCACTCTGTCTCTGGTGAATCCCCTCACCCCCCACACCTCTGACCTACACCCCAGATCTTGTATGCATAAATAAATAAAAATAAATATTTTCAAAAAATACCTCTCCAAAAAGCAATTTTAATTTTAGTACCAAATGAAGCTAATAGATAATTAATGAGGAAAATATGGACATTAGAAATAATATTTTATATTTTTTTTCTTTCTTGGCCAAAGAGATAAAAAGGGGGAATGTAGAAAGACTATACCTGTCAAAGAACAGTATATAGAAAGCTGTAACACATAACCCAACTCTCCTAGACACAGATTTTATCCTCCAGCTCATATTCAATATTTTTTAATGTAATAAAATAATATTTACAGGTTAAGTACATTTTTTAATGTTTTCCATTACTTGGAGAATTCTGAGATGATTAAATACTTCTTCCTGAATAAATGTTGTATATTTTATTGTTCTTATAAATTAAATCAAAGGAGGAAGGGGATATTTCTTTTTAAAATTGATTGTTCTGAAATAGACAGCTAAACTTTGTTCTTGTTGGGGATGGTGGTGGTGATGATAAAAATGTACCACTTGGGCAAAAGATTCTAAGGTTTTACCCTTTGGATAGTAGATATATTTGAACATGACTTTGTCTGCTCTCTTGGGAATATTCCTGTCCAGGAAGGTATGCCTGTGTCAGTGTAACATGACTGGTCTGCTATCAGTCAGGAGGCCAATGGGAGAAGGTGCTATTACAGTCAAGGTAGAACACACAGAATCACTCACTCAAGGGGGTAAACCAAAGGATTGTTTATAAAGGTATGGGAAGATGGTGCAGAAAGCTAGAATGAACTTTAATACCCCAGACCAGGGTCTCCCTGGTGGCGCATCGGTTAAGTGCTGCACTGTGGTGCTGTCAGCAGCAGCTAAGCATGTTCGACGCTGTGGCAGACCTCTCCTGACTAGCCCGCTGCCCCCCTCAGCAGTGTATTTTGGTCGATCTGCCTGTTCTACTCCCACTCTGTCTCTAATGAACCCTCTTGCCACCCCACGCCTCTGGCCTGTACCCCAGCTTGTATGCATAAATAAATAAATCTTTAAAAAAAAAAATACCCCAGACCACAGAGGGAGGATGAAGAAGCAGTGGTTGGAACTGAGAAAGCCCGTACGTAGACAGGCCATGTTATGATACCAAAAGGATAATCACGATCAAAGACTCTAGCGAGCTAAGGTGCACTCAAAGGAGGCCCATTTACAGCACAAGAAAATACAGTGTTTTCCAATAACCAACTCAATCTATACTTTTAGAAATTAACTTTATAAAACATAAGAAAATGAGTTAACTCTGCATGATAAATGACAAAAACCTAGTTGGCTAAAACTAAAAAAGATAATTTATTTGACCACAATTGGGAAATTCAGGAGTGTGGGTACCTTCATAAGTAGCTGGATTCAGAGGCTCAAACAATCCTAAATCTTTGAGGCTGGGCAAGCATGAAAATAGCCTGAGGGAACTCAGACTTTATTCAATCCCCCCAGGGTAGGAGGTGGGGTCTGGGTCTGCCGTAATATTGGTGAGCAAGGTTGAGGGGGGCTGAAATACAACAGAAACTTGGGCCACCAAACCATGAGCTATGGCCTGGAAGAGGGTTATTCAGCGCAGGAGTTGAGTAAAGGCTCTGGCATATGGACACAGTTCAGGGTGCTCTTCATTTTGTCTGATAAAATGGTCTATCTTCCAGTTTTCGCTCCTGCCTTGTGTTAAGAGGTCTACAATGGAAGGCAAAGTCTAAAGCTCCAGACTTGTAAATCAGATTAACTAAGGAGTGGGGTGTTAGAAAGTTCTTTTAGGCAGCAATCCAAAGCCATGAGCTCAGTCAGCTTCTCAGTAATAAAATATTTTAATCACCATTTACCTAACCTTTGCATCATCTATCTCTCAATTTATTCTGAATTTAGGCAAAGCGGGACCCCTACAAACTCCCTCACTGGTGTTACCAGAATACTTTGTCACTCTTCCATGCCTTAATAATGCTTTCCCTGGGCCTCCCTGGTGGCGCAGCGGTTGAGCGCTGCGCTGTGGAGCTGTCAGCAGCAGGCTATGCGAGTTCGATGCCCAGCCGGGGAGAATCCCACATGGTGCGGCAGACCTCTCCTGGCTCACCCGTTGCTCCCCTTAGCAGTGTATTTCTGATCTTACTGTTCTGCTCCCCACTCTGTCTCTGGTGAACCCTCTCGCCGCCCCACATCTCTGGCCTGTGCCCCAACTTGTATGTATAGATAGATAGATCTAAAAAAAAATAATAATAATAAATAAATAAATAAATAAAAATAAAAATAATGCTTTCCCTTCTGTGCTTCATTTTCAGGTAGCTTTTATAAATCTTGAAGTAAAGTAAATTCTGGAGCAAAAGTAAGTTCAAGGATTACATTGCTGTTGCAGCTCACAATTTCTGTGAAAAGAGAGTAACTTTCATGATACCCTAGTGAATGTCATGGGGAAATTTTTCATAGGTTAGGACTGGTTCACGTGTCTGTTCCTGAACAGAAATAGAGCACCTTGGTTGGCCTCTCCTGGATAACTCGACTACTCCAGCTGCTGGGGGAAGGGCCAGCCTCACCTGAAACATCTGGGGTAAGAATGAGGGGAGGACTTACACTCATGTGCAGACAGAACGGACAGTAACTGGTCTAGTTTCAGTAGATTGTGAAGAACATAGTAATGTTTTTTAAAATGGTTTTTCTTGTTATTACTGGTTGTCAACCTTGGCTATACGTTGGAACCACCTGGGTAACACATCACCCCAGATTAATTAAATCAGACTCTCTTGGGAGATGGACCATGGCATCAGCATATTTTTATAGCTGCAGATATGCAGCCAAGGTTGACAAACATATTGCATGTAAAACATGATTTTTTATTCTGAGGCCAATTAAGGATGACATTGATCTTGTTCTGTAGCTTTAACTTGTTATTCAAAATAGGAAGCCTAGGAATAGAGGGGGACTTCTGGAAGATGGAAGTAACAGTGATATAACTTATGAATCTTTACATAGCTCTATGTAAAAACAGACCAAACAACTAAATAGAGAAACAAAAAATTCTGTGAACAGCATGTGCAACCAAATTGGGTGAAAAATATGTGCACAGAACATGAAGTAAAAGCAGGTGATGGCAAACCAGACAGAGTATGTGCAGGTGGGTGCTGAGGGGACAGGACTAGGTGGGTGGCTGAAGAACATGAAACAAGAGCCACAAAAAACTGGATCTGAGAGCCGCAGATCTCTCCCAGGACCGGTCTCCACTCAGAGGAGAAAGTTAGAAGCAGATAAAATTGAGCAGAATAATGTCAATCAAAAATGAAGGGAAGAGAAGGTCCCATCACAGTTGGAGAAAGAAATAAAACTGGAAACTCTCACAAAACAGTCAACCTCAAAATAGGGAAAATAGCCTAAACTTTAAAAAATAATTATCTTTCACAGTAAAATTTCTGAATCTTTTTTAGTTAGACTTTATACATTTCTTGTTACATAATATTTTTCCCAGTGAGTGTGTATTACTGGAACAGTGCTATAGAAAATATATGTCACAGGATCTTCCTGGCGGAGCAGGGGTTGAAGTCTCAGAGCTACCAAGCTGTCCCCGGCGCTGCGACCTGGGTTCCATCCCCGGCCAGGGAACTAACCCATGTGGGGCCAGGGAGCTAGCCCACATGGTGCAGCGGACCTCTCCTGTGTCCCCCACTGCTCCCCTCAGTGCTGTATTTCAGTGGCTCTGCTTGATTCAGTGGATCACTCTGTCTCAGGTGGATCCTCTCAGCCCACCCCCTTGTGCCTCTGGCTTGCACCCCAGTTCTTATATGCATAAGTGAATAAATATTTTCCAAAAAAAAAAAAAAAAAAGAAGAAGAAGTGCCTACCTGGTGGTGCAGGAGTTAAAGATACAGCGCTATCAAGCTATGGCGGCCACTGTAACATGAGTTCAATTCCCAGCCAGGGAGCTGACCCACATGGCACAGCAGACCTCTCCTGTCTTGCCTACTGCTCCCCTCAGCAGTGTATTTCAGTCGATTTGCCTGTTCTGCTCCCCACTCTGTCTCTGATGAACCCTCACTGTCTGCACCTCTGCCCTACCCCCAGCTCTTATATGCATAAATAAGTAATCATTTCTCTCCATTTTCTGCATATTAGAGCAATTCCACTCCCTTCTCTCCTGCAAAGCAATATATTAGAATGCCAATGAGAGATGCATCAGTTCCCTCTAAAAAAAAAAATCTTGGAAAACTCTTCTAGGAAATCTGCAAAACTTCAGTGTTCCTATTGCTCATAATTATGTAATGGCTAAGACAGTGGTATTGGAAGGGACTTTGTGTTTGACTGGCAAGCCAACCATTTCCTAAATCCATGCCCCCAGCTAAATTATATCTCTAAGCCTGATTGTTTGCATCTGTAAAATGGGTTTAATAATTGTACACATGCTGTTCTAATAATAAAATGAAATAATGAATGTAGAGTATCCAGCACAATGCCAAAATAGAGGCTAATGATAATAAAGATAATACCTTACCAGTAACAATGTCAGCATGGAAAGGGGAAGTGCCTTTGAAAGCCACTAATTTAAATAAGTCTCATTCTCAATAAAAGTCTTTACTTCTTTAGACAGTTCCTTCATATAGTAAAAAGGTCAATAAATCATTTATTATTCATTTTAAAAATAGAGTATGTACATGCACCTTTGATGGAAATGAAACTAAAAAGATATCAGATGTTATCCCATTTTATTTAGCATTTTATTTATCATTTAAGTATCAGGGCAGTTTTCAAATGATGGGTGGTTTTTAAAACCAGAGTAACAACAGCCCAGTGATCATCTTCTGCCTCTGAGCCTGGGCGGGAAGTGGGCAAACTTCTGGGAATCTGCCCTGAGCCCACAGATCTGCAGCCTGGCGCAGCTCTCCCAATCCAAGGGATGGGAGGCAAGCAGGACCACAGATTCACCCACTGATTGACTCTGACTAAAGTCCGAGTTTCTTTGATGCTCGAGTTCTGACTTGTCCATGCCCTGGGTCCTTGGTCCACAAGCCACCCTCAATTTTAGTCCTTGGCGTCCCAGAATGCAGCAACCATCTAGTTTCCTGTGCACGATTGCGAAAGACTTGGTTTGAGTGACTTCTTGTCAAGGTGACTAAACCAAGTTTGTGTAGACAAAGACTTAGAACCTGTTTTTGCGTGGAGCAGCTTTAGTGTCTACGAACTTTCCAGTCATTTTTGTCTACCAGCTGTTGGCCAAGAGAATTATTTACATTTTAATTATGAGTGCTCAATCCCCTCTAGGAGGAGAGTCAAGCAGCTTATTTACTTCCTACTGGCAGGCTTCTGAGGAAACAGCTTAGCAAGGCTGGCTGAGCCATTGAACCAAAATAAAGTAACTCGCACAAGAGCAGCGTCACGTCCTTATTCTCCAGTTTTGCTTCTCCTTTTCAAGACTTCTCTTAGGGACTAAAACCAAAATGAACTGCTCCACTAGTAATCAAAATATTGCCTTACTTCCCCCTCTCCCTCTTCTCAGGGTGAAGCAAACTCCTAGCAGATTCTGTTTACATTTAAATACAACACTCAGTTACTGAACATAGCTAGGGAGTGAGTATGTTCTCTGTGTGTCTTTTCAGATAAGCTTTAATCATTTAACCTTTCCTTGTTTGTGAATAAATATTTTAAAATATTCATCAGTCTCATGCCACTTCTAAAACAGAACACACTAAACAGAAAGCAAACTCCCCTGGATGACATAGGAGTGTCATTATGGATTAGTCACTGAGATGGACTCTGATACCCACAAGGGCTGCAGAGGTGGGAGGACTTATTTGCCCCCACATTAATTAATAATCTCACACCGATAGATCCTGAGTTCCTGTTTCTGCCTTCCAGTCTCTTCCTTCCCTGCCAGGATGCTTGCTCCACTTCTAATGTGCTATTTCTAATCTGCCATCAATTGGGAAATCAGATAAGCCTGTTTCCTAGAACTGGGAAATCAGATAAGCCTTTTTCTTAGAATGAAATGCCTGACCTAATGTTCTACAAATGAAGTGCATAAACTTCAGTGCATACTTGACTATATAGTTCAGATGCTTTGTGATGCAAATAATTGAAAACCTTAATGCAACATGGCTTAAACAAAAGGAAATTTATCGTCTCATAGAATAAAGAGATACCAAGGAAGATGGAGTCCAGGCAAGATAATCCAGGCCCTGTTTTATTCCTGGGTAATTCTGCTCCAGCTATGCATTCTTCCACACTTGGCTCTACTCTCCCCTGCTGGTGGCAAAACGACTGAGGTGGTGCCAGGGGCACATCCCAATCCAGCAGTGTGCCAAGGACAGAGAAAGGACAACCCCTTCTGTGTCTCTTTGAGAAGAAATCCTTTTCCAGGGGCTCCCCACCAACCACCGGCTAAGGGGACAGGAGTCTTGTGACTGACTTGGACAGTCAGCATCCACCCCGGCTGCAATTAGAATTCTTGGAGGTAAAAATCGAGGAAAAAAGTAGGCATTTGGAAGGGAACCAAGAGTATATGGTATAAATTGGAATCATATGCTTATGGATTTTAACAATTTTTATATATTTGCAACTGTATTATTAGTTCACTTTAGAAGCAGATCATTTTTAGAAAAATGAGGTGCTTTAAAACAAAATTGAATGGTGCCAGAGAAAGTCAGTGAAAAGCTTACTTTGGGGTGACATATCAACATAGAGACAAAGTTTGGTGTTGCTTCCCTGTAGATACTATAGCACTTGAATGATTCCATCTAGAATAAGACAATGCAGTTGTTGCAAGGTAATGCTGGGACAGTTGTTGAGAGTAAAGAGTAGTCCAGATCGCTTGGCTTTTCATGAAGACCGAATGATTACAGGTGAATGCATTAAGTGACAGGAATATCCCAAGGGTCAATATTTTCTTCTTGCACAATTTAGGAAGGAGGTCTTCACAGGTAGACCAGTTTTTAGGGTAGAAGCAGTCAGGGATAAATTAGGCAGATTTGTTTTGCTTCTTTCTTGCAGTTCTGGAAAAGTCCCTATTTGGAAAGGGCAAGTGAGAATTCTTCCATTAATATTAGAATATATTGTAGGACTATTCTAGATCCACTAATGGATGCCTCTCATTTTATACAGTTCAAGCTTCCTAGAACACAAGACCTCCTTGATGTGGGCCTGACTCTCCTCCCTCCTCCTGGGGTAATCTGATGTTCCCTCACATGACTTGCTTAGGGCTCTGCACACTTCTGGCACTGGAATATCATCTGTGATTTTTGTTTGTCCTTTTCCCCTAAATATTCAAAAAGGAAGGAGGTTCTACTTAGTTTTGTATCTATAGGGTCCTGGTGCTTAATAATTGGGAAGCAAAGGAGCAAAGCAATGAATGAATTGGTTCAGCCCACTCAACAAGTGAAATGCACAGTTAGGATAGAACCCCAGACTCTAGGACCCTAGAATCCAGGCCTAATTCCAGTTCACAAATCTAGGTCTATGCAAACAAACTTTTTATGGGGAGCTTTGGTTTTTTAAAAAAATGCTCTTGGGCCTCCCTGGTGGCGCAGTGGTTAAGCGCTGCGCTGTGGAACTGTCGGCAGCAGCAATGCGAGTTCGACACCCAGCCGGGGAGATTCCCACATGGCCCAGGAGACCTCTCCTGCCTCGCCCGCTGCTCCCCTCAGCAGTGTATTTCGGTCGATCTGCCTGCTCTGCTCCCCACTCTGTCTATTGTGAACCCTCTCACCGCCCCTCGCCTCTGGCCTATACCCCAGCTTGTATGCATAAATAAATAAATCTTTAAAAAAGTGCTCTAAAACTTTGCTAGGGCAGGTAGAGCCTAGGGACACTGGAGGCAAAAAGACCCTGAAGTCACAGTATCAAGATTTGCAAGTCCTTAGAAAGTGATGATGTGGCTCAAAACAAACATGAGAAACACAGACTCAAGCCTCTTCTCCGAGTACCTTGATTAGCAACCATTTAGGAGACCGGGCCTTGAGGAATGCATCCTCAAGCAGATTATGTACAAAAGGTAAGATGCTGTGAACACAAAGACAATTTCTACTAGAAGCTTCTATTATTCATTTTAGTTTTGTGACTTCCCCAGAAATTCAACATCTAGAAGGCTGAATTTTTTTTTTTTTAATCACAAAGTTCTAGTGTTACTACAAACTCTGGTAAGACCATAGCACAGTCTGTCACTGGGCTAGAAGCAGGGAGAAAGTTTGCTTCAGAGCAGTCCTAAGGCTCATTATGAACCAACTATACTAAAGTGATGAAAGTGGAAAGAGGCTTATTCTTTCTCCAAAATTCGATTAAGCTGCATACCTGCTATAATATTTATTTCTCATGCAGCATAGAACTCTTGCTAGGCCCTGAAAAATTAGAGTTACCCATCTGATTGATGGTGGGAACAGTGCAGAAAGTAGACCAAACTGACTTCAGAACTGTTGAACGTACCCTTTATGCTCATGGTACATAAGATCTTGACTAGCAATGCCAGGATGTTTCAGATTTCACAAACTGCAGAAGATAATTGGATCAAAAATAATTTAGTTAAATAAGATGTTGCCAAATATAATTTGACCAAATATAAAATGTCTCTAGGTATTGAGTTTGAAAGTAATTTAGTCGATATGAAAATTGGTACAAATAAAAAACTGGTACATGACTAAGCACAATCACTGCTGGGCTCAGTGCTGGTAATTTTGGCATGGGCAGAATGAAGGGGCTCCTAGCTCTCCCAGCATCTTACATTTACTACTTGGTTCCTGTTTTTCTCCTGATTACTTAAGTTCTTTGCTTCTTTCAACATTAAAATTTTGAAAAAAATACAATGGAATAACCTAAACAACCAACAGAAGGAGATTGGTTAAAACAACCTAAATATTCATTAATAGGGAATTCACTAAAACACAATTTTCATTTACTTTATCCCATACTTTATTATTTAAGTTTGTTGGTAAATTATCCCCTGGTATAAAAGGAATATTACTCAATATAAAAAAAAGAAAATTTAGACATGCCAAAGGGGACATTATAAACTCTTATGCATTTACTTTTCCAGTTGGAACCTTAAGTTACTTTCTTTCAGACTATTTTTCCTGTTCATGCATGTACACACAGTGACAACCCCCCCCTCCCACCATACCCCCTATAAACAAGTTGAAACCACAATAATGCTTTGAAACCTCCAATATAACCTATTCATATTAGCAGGTCACAAACCATTGGATCTTTAGGTATTTTACTAGTACTCTACTGCTCAAAATCAAACTAGGAATTATAATAGGACTTCCAGTATTATATTGAAAAGTAATGGTGAGAGTGGACATCCTTGCCTTGTTCCTGATCTTAGGGGAAAGGCCTTCAGCTTCTCACTATTGAGGATAATATTGGCCATGGGTTTGTCGTATATGGCTTTTATTATGTTGAGGTATGTTCCTTCTATCCCAAGGATTTCAAGGGCTTTTATCATAAATGGGTGTTGCACTTTGTCAAATGCTTTCTCAGCATCTACTGATATGATCAGATGGTCTTTATTTTTCTGTTTGTTGATGTGTTGGATTACATTGATTGATATTAGGATGTTGAACCATCCTTGTGTCCCTGGAATAAATCCCACTTGGTCGTGGTGTATTATCTTATGGATGCATTGTTGGATCCTATTGGCCAAGATTTTGTTGAATATTTTTGCATCAGTATTCATTAGGGAGATTGGTCTGTAGTTTTCTTTTTTTGTATTGTCTTTGTCTGGTTTTGGTATTAGAGTAATATTTGCTTC
>PVIJ01007887.1:0-78809 GCA_004024925.1 Scalopus aquaticus | reverse complement strand
AATGGCTATAGCAGACAAAGCGAGGAGTAGAGAGTTGTAGAAAAATTTCATACGGTATAAAACATACATTTTTGAACTCTATTTATTCATTCATTCTATTCATTAAGTATTTTCTGAGTAGTTACTGTGTACCAAGCATTACTGAGATGAACAAACAATACATTTAAAAGTTCAACAACCTTAAATTCTTTCTTTGAACAAGGTAGGGGGAAATTTTTAAGTATGTGAGGTTAGGAAGGACGTAAAGGCTTAATACCAATGGCATTTCCTTTCTGCCTATAACAATTTTCCTGCAGATTCTGAAGAGGTGCTATTCTTTAAATGAAGATTGAGGCTTTTTTGTTCCCTACCCAGAAGCTATTTCCCCAATTATTTTTCCCTAATTGAATGCAAATTGTGTCCTATTAACATTCCCTCCTCTACATAGCATATGTAACTTCAGGGTCTTCCCATCCAGCCTCCATGCCTACTTCCCTACTCCTTTCTGATCAGAAACCCAATTCTGTTCATGTTTCATCTCTTTTCCACCCAGCCTATATTTCTAAGGGAAACTTTACACTATTTTCTATTTCAGAGGTGGGCCTGACTACCCCCCCTCCCGCCCCTTCCCCCGGGCCTGACTTTTTAAGGGCAATAAATACTTCTTTTGGCTACAATGGTTCTAGGATGGCCACATGGCCCAATTCTGGACAATAAAATGACATGATTGCTCCGGACTTGTAGAAGTTTATTTCAAAGAGAAAGGGTAAATAACCACAGAACTGGCAATCATCCTAAACCCATTAAGAAATTCAGACAACTTTGTGGATGGCAGACACACAAAAAAAACATGGGTTCTTAAAGATATAGACCTAATGTCCAGAAGTCCCACCCTATTTTGGGATTTGTTTTTAAGTGAGTTTTCTTAATCTGCATTGAAACTATAATAACTAATACACCTTTACACTAAATGAAGCCCAAATCCACTAACCACAACTTGGCTGAACTACTAAGAGATCATCGCAGACTGAGATACAAAGTACTGTTCACCTACAGAAAGAGGTTGGCGTGACATAACAACTTCCTTTCACAAAGACAGTTGCAGCAAATACATTCCTTGCTGCCAATGCCATATGTAAATAATAAATAATATTAAGCCATTAGTTTATGACCCTACCCTTTATGACATAAAGTTGGCTTCAAAACTTATGTATAAAATCATACATGGCAGGAGCTCAATTTTATTTAATTTTCAATGAACAAATTCAATGATAATACTCTTGTAGTCATTTATAACAGATTCTGCAGTCTCAGAAAAATTTTCACAGCTCATATCACAAAAGGCAGATAGGAAAGAAAGACAACAGATATGGGAAAGATGGTGCTTTAATAGTCTCTTGGGGTGGGGAAGGGGTAAGAACAAAAAGGGCAGAAAGTACAATGAATTGTCGTGATGGACTATGGGTGTCAGTGGTTGGTACACTATGGTGGCAACACCTGATTGGGGTATCCAAATATTACCACCATTAAAAATGAGATAAATTTAATTTTTTAAAAGTAATTCATTAAAACTGTCTCTCAATGGTTTTTACATAGCTTTATTATTTTTTCTTTGCAGTAACATTGACTTCTAACTCTACATGATTTAAGGGAATAGGGACGTATATCACAACATCACCCCCACCATAAAAGCACCCATAGTTCTTTCACTAGGCCACTGGGTCCCCTTTGTTCTTATTCCCTCCTTAGCAGTCTCAATTCTGCAGTCATATTTCTAGGGTTTGTTTTGGTTTTGTCAGCTCCTTTGTTTTTTTCCCTCTACAGTCTACAAGAATGAAACCATCAGGAATTTCTTTCTCTTTCTGATTTACTTCACTTAGCATAATCCTGTCCAGTTTCATCCATGTTGCTGCAAATGGCAGAAGTTCATCTTTTTTTAGAGCTGAGCAGTAATTCTCCAACCACCATGGCACCCATGAACCATCACCCACTGTCCTTTGTGCTTCTCCCCTATTTTGACTCCTCTCCCTCCCCTTCCCCCAATGCTATGCCACATCTTAATCCACTCCTGTCAGTGGCGTTCACGTTGTTCCCATAACTTGGCTATTGTAAATAGCATTATAATGAGCATAGGAGTGTATATCCATTCAAATTAGTGATTTTGTATTCTTTGACTAGATACCTAGGAGTGGAATTGCTGGATCATGTGGTACATCTATTTTTAACATTGTGAGGAACTTCCAAACTATATTCCATAGGGGCTGAATCAGTCCACATTCACACCAACAGTCTATAAAGGTCCTTTTTTATCCACATCTTTGCCAACATTCGTTGTTTCTGGTTGGGTTTTTGTGTTTGGTTGTTTTGTTCTGATATAGGCCACTCTCGCTGGACTTTGGTTGTATCTCACTGTGGTTTAGATTTGTATTTCCCTGATAAGTGTTGAATCTTTTTCCATGTGCCTGTTGACCACATGTATGTCTTCTTTGGAGAAGTATCTACTTAGCTCTTCTGCCCATTTTACAATAAGGTTCTTTGTAATCTTCGACAGTATAGTCCCTTGTCAAATGTATGATGTGTAAATATTTCTCCCATTCAGCAAGGTATCTTTTTAAAGGTAGTTACTTTTGCTGTGCAGAAGCTTTTTAGTCCCATTCTTTTATTTCTACTTTTGTTTTCCTTGCCATTGCAGTTGAGTCTCCAAAGACATCCCTGAAGCCAATGTCAGAGTATTTTGCCAATGTTTTCTTCCATGTATTTTAACATTTCCAATTCTTACATTCAAGCGTTCAATCCATTTTGAGTTAATCTTTGTGTATGGTGTGACAGAGTGATCTAGTTTTACTTTTCTGCATGTGGCTGTTGAAGAGGCTTTCCTTTCTCAATTTGTATACTCGTTATTCCTTTTTTGTAGATTATTCTTATAAATGTGACTTTTAATTCTGTGGTTGCAATTCTATTTCATTGGTTTGTATATCTCTTTTTATCCTAATACCATACCATTTTAATTATTCAGTCGTGAAGTATAGTTTGAAGTCTGGGAGTATGATGCCTCTATTCTTTTTTTGTCAAGAATACTTTGGCTATTTAGGGTCATTTAATGGTTCTGTATAAATTTCAATGTTGTTTACTCTATTTCTCTGAAGAACTCCATTAAAACTTTGGTAGGAGGGCCACCCTGGTGGCGCAGGGGTTAAATCTCAGCACTATGAGGCTATCCTCAGCCACTACCAAGTTCAATCTCCAGCCAGAGAGCTTCGCACATAGCATAGGAGACCTTTCCTGTCTCGCCCACTGCTCCCTTCAGCAGTGTATTTCAGTCAATGTGTCTCTGCTCCCCATCCTGTCTCTGGTGAATCTTCTCACACCCCCAACCTCTAGCCTACACCCCAGTTCTTGTATGCATAAATAAATCTTAAAAAGAAAAACAAAACTTTGGGGCTTCCCTGGTGGTGCAACGGGTTAAGTGCAGCACTATGAAGCAATCCAGAGCCATTGCAGCGCAAGTTTAATATCCAGCCAGGGAGATTCCCACATGGCGCAGCAGACCTCTCCTGCCTCGCCCACTGCTCCCCTCAGCAGTGTACTTCCGTCAATCTGCCTGTTCTGCTCCCCACTCTGTCTCTGGTGAATCCTCTCACCACCCCACACCTCTGGCCTGCACCCCAGCTTGAATGCATAAATAAATGCATAAATAAATAAATCTTAACAACAACAAAAAAAAAACTTTGGTAGGGACTGCAATGAACCTATATATTGCTTTGAGTTAGACAGGTATTTCTACAATGTTAATTCTCCCAATATGAACATGGAATATCTTTACATTTTCTTGTGCTTTCTTCTAACAATAATCATAGTTTTCACTGAACATATCTTTCACCTTCGTTGTCAGATGTATTCCTAGGCATTTAATACTTTTTGATACTACTGTAAATGGGATTGTTTTCTTGATTTCCTTCTGTTCTAGTTCATTATTTGCACAGAGGAATGCAACAGACTTCTGTATGTTAATTTTGTAGCCTACCACTTTACTGTACTGGTTTATTGTTTATCAAAGATTTTTAGTGGTGTCTTTAGAGATTTCTATGTATAGTATTATGTCATCTGCAAATAGTGATAGTTTTACTTCTTTTTCAATTTGAATTCCTTCAGTATCTTTCTTTTGCCTAATTACAGTTTTGTTTTATTTTAAAAAATAAAACAAGAGGAGTATGCTGCTTGGGTAATCATTTTAAAGTGAGAGCTAATATTCTTATCCAAAAAGAATTTATATAGAGAGAAAAATGAAGGGTGGTGAGGTAGTACTAAGTTTGGACATGATATTTGTCTTTCTAGTTCAAATTTTTTTTTAAAAATGGGGAAAAATTTAAAAAGCCTAACAAGAACAAAAAGAGAAGGAAACAAAATGGACTATGGTGGCAGACTATGGGTGATTTGATGGTGTGTGTACTTTGATGGCAACACCTGATAACATAATGTTACCTCATTTAAAAGAGTAAAATAAAAAGCCTAACACTAAACATACACTAAAACAACCTGTGATACATAAAGATTCTAATTTCACATTACCATTTCTCATGAATCGGACATCTCTAAACTATTATCAAAGATCACATAAGCAACAGAAATCACAGACACAAAATTATTTTATAATGGAGCTATTAATTGATTAAAAATTAGTATAATTAATTGTAAATGTTTGATGCTGAAGGAAGATTTTGCTTCACTTACCCTGACTACTTTCATTCTGGTTTTCTGCTTTCCTCTTTCTTCCTCTGGATGATTCTGATTGCTTCTTCTCTGGTGTCTATATAGAAAGCAAGTTAACAACATTACCTAAATTACAGTTTTAACACACAAACTATTATAGTCAGTAAAAGTAATTTTTTTTTTTTGGTCAAAAATTGTTCCATAAAGCTCAAAGGGATGTAAATACATACTTACAATTTACTGAAAAGATAAAATCCCCTACTGTGTAAATTTTTTAAGTTTGGAAGACCAAAGTATAAAAGACCTTGCACAAATTACTTGAAATTATAGAATTTGGCTTGAGGTAGATGAAAAAATCTGAGAGTAGTTAGTCTTTTAAAGATGTCCTTCAAATCTTAACTAGATGGGGGAGGAACCACCTTAAATTTTTTCCTATTAGTTTTTTTTTTATTCATACATACTCAGTCTGTAAAAGTAAACTTCTATGAGGAAAAAAGAGCAGAACACATACTCTAAATCCTAAGATATACAATACCTACTAAAAAGCAGCATTTCACCTAAAAGTCTGACAATTATTATCCAATAACAATTAAATCAAATTCTTAAGATTATGCCCTAGATTAGGGGGTCAGCAAACTACTGCTTGTTGACCAATCTGGCTAGACACCTATTTTTGTAGGGTCCACGATCTAAGCATAACTTGTACATTTTTAAATTACTGAAGTTTTTAAAAATCAGAAAGATTATTTTATAATATGAAGATTACAAGAAATTCAAATTTTAATTTCCACAAATAAACTTTTGCTGGAACACAGCAATGCTCATTCATTTATTGCTTGTAGCTGTTTTCAAACTGCAACAACACAACTGAGCAGTTCTAACAGAAACCAAATGGTCCACAAAGTTTAAAATATCCAGACCTTTAGAGAAAAAAGACTCTAGTGCTACATGGTTGCTTATTCTCAAGTTATATGTTCATTCTTTTCTTTGACAAGTATTTTCATCAGGATAAAATAACAAGTTATTTTTGTGGAGCGGGCAGACTATTATGCTTCGTGAAAAATTAAAATAAGGCAGGTCCTCAAATTTTAGAAACTTGGCAAGTGCATCTGGTATAAGAACAAATAATATCTGAATGAATAAAACAGCAAGATAACTTCAAAAGGCACTGCAGGCCCCAAATAAGGAACTTAATCCATATTTTGATTTTTTTCTGAGTAGCTCTATGATTAAGTAGTATGAATGACAATATATAACCTAAGTCATAGTAACTAACTATGGTTTTTCTAATATTTTAGGGGTTTAAAGTTCTCTTACCTCCACTGTACCAACATAAGAACAGATTCAGAGAGGCTGAAGTGAATGTTAACCATTCTCTGAATTCTTTAAAGACAGGAGTTATGAGGACTCAAACCAAATTCAAGACTTTATTTTCTAAGGCCTAAATGCTTCCTTCTCTACATAATATGCTATATGCTCTACAGCTCAAGAACTGAATGGGTCAGCTATACAAAAATATTGCAAAATTTTATTATATTTGTAAATAAATTCATTATGTACAACAACTGCCTGTATGTTTTCACATCATAAACCACAGATCTTAAAGAAATCCTACCTAACTGACAATCTCAGGAAGCAGGGTAGGCAGTTCATTGGTTTTATTGTCAAAATTAACAAACACAAGCTTAAACAATAACCAATCTTCTACTTTCCTCAGGATAAAAATAAAACCCAATAAAAAATTCTGAGCTAATACTTTTATGAAGAACCCTAAAATCTATCTAAAACAAAAGTAGATTCCCAAATCGTAATTTAGTCATATTCTTCCCAACTTAATATGGACAAAAAAACATAATTTAAAGTCAAGAAAACTTTTTTTTCCGTAACAGTTTAACGTTCTACTACTTTTAAGCATGGTAAATATGAAGAACTATTATTTGAAAAGGTTTGCTTGAGACTTTTAACACCTAAAAAAAGAGCTCTGTTATATTGCTGACTTCAGTATTCAATGTAAATTTGGGGATCCCATCACCAAATAAAAACAAGATCCAAACAACACATCAGCAATTCTGAGCATAACTTATTTTCTGCTGTACTTCCCTTATTATTTAATACTGTGCATTATCAAGGATGGTAGAGAGCCAATAAGTTGAAAGAGGGTAACCACCCAAACAAATGTGTGTATTTTACACCCTATACACTTCTAATTTGAAAACAAAGTGTTCCAGTTCAACATTTTAAAAGTCTGCAGGATTTTTACTCCTTCAAAACTATGTGGCATCCACAACCATATACTACCTGAAAGAATTATATAATACTGAGCAATCTTACTCATAATTTTAAAAAACTACCTTATTTGTTATCCTCACAGTCTTACATCTTAGGAGCACTTCAATTTGTATTTACATGTATTTCAGATTAGGTCATCAATATTGATAAAATGCAATTTGATCATTTTCTTGTAGTTTATGTAGCAAAACTATTGCTCAGCATTTCCCCTTCTCTACTTTTTGAGTTTTATTTGTTAAATAGTATAAACCATAAAGTTAGAATAAAGCCAGACTTTCTCTTCTATCAAATGGTCTTTTAAGCATTTTCAAATCATACGATAAGAATAAAACAGCCATATAGAGCAAATGCTGTCGGTGGTGGAAGCAAAATTTCAAGGTAACTTATTCTGGAAATGTTGGCATTTTGAGAGTACTTTTAATAGTAAAATTCAGAATGGTTCTTTCACAACTTTGTTCCATTGTGATACTCATGATGGAACAACATACTCATGTATAATGTCCCTATATATATTTCTTTGAACATGAAATCTTAGATCCTTAATTATTTCTTTGGGATACTTTTAAGTCTAAATGAGGTGTCAGAAAACACCTACATTTAAACTGAAAGATAATGCCAAATTATACTTTCAAAGGTATTAGCAATCTATATCTATGCTAACAATGTAGAAGAATGCCCACCACCAGTCTTTTAGGATCTGTCTACCTAACGGGTAGAACTAAAGACCAAAACTGTAAAATATAGCAGAAAAATCACTGTTTAGTCCTTGAGTGTCATTTTACATAGTTATTTTAGAAAATGAGAATTAATCTTAACTAAAATTAACATACAATCACTATTCTGCTGACAAAAACATACATTTTTTAAAGTTTACTATAGTGCAAGATATTTTAAAATATACCAAATTTCTCAATAATGTCAACTTGTGAAAACTGCCCTTAAGATTCAGTTTAAAGCTGATTTATCAAAGAAAACATTTGTGAAGTATTGTTAAGTCCATGCATATCTTGGATTGGTGAATTTGATACCACTATAAATTATCTTAAAGTATCTTTATCAAAAGACAAACTAGGGTAATATTTTTAAGTTATACAGACAGAACACAGCATTAGACAAATAGTGAAATTACAATTTTGACTGTTAACTTTCTATCTGTAACCAAATTAGCCTCTCTGAGCTTATGCTTCCATAATCAGAGGTGGAAAACATGGAGTTATAACTGAGCTCCACAGGTCATACACTAAAGCTATGTTCTCTCCTTCATGATGAGGTAATTCTATACCAGAAAAGATTTGTCCCATCCCCAGAGGATATGTGACAGTATCTGGAGATATTTTTGGTCCCAATACTGGAGGGTTGCGGAAATAGTAGCTGTAGGTATTTAACGTGTTGAGGCAGAGATGCTGTTAAGCACCCTACATTGTACAGCCCTCCCCCCATACCATCCAACTCCTCCACCTACACACAACCTCAAGAAGTACTGGGCCCCAAATGTTACTGCTGAAGGACAGAAAACCTTGCTTGATGAAAACATAAGAATCATTTGCAATTGGCACAAAAACTACCTATATAGTATACTGCACTAAAACAATGTTCAATTATCCAGTCAACAAATATTTACTGAGCACCTACTATGGTCAAGCATTGTATCAGGTTCTACTTTAAAATATGTCTTCAGACTTAAAATGATGTGGCATTTTTCTCTTCCAGTCATGTTTTCAACAATTAGCGTGTAAGTTTCTTGCTCTAAAAACAACCAAGCACCCACACCAAATGCACTTTTTTATAAAAGGAAACATGTAACAGCTGCTTGCTTACTTGCTAAATAAATGGATCACAGAATCACTACTTCAAGATTTCATGATTTAGAAGAATTCAAAAGATTATCTAGACAGAATATATGAGAATTTCCAAGTAGGGTGTCTAGATGCTTTTACTTTGAAAAAGTCTCCAGATGATTCTGACACACACAGTCCTCCATCTTTGTGAATACAGCACAGAACCAGCATTTGGTTTTCAGTTCAGTTTTCCTTCCAGCAGACAAAGGATGTATATATTGAAGCAGAATAAACCTACTTCCTTTGCTGTGAACCCTGTCACATAACATATTTTAGGGTTAGACACTAACTTCTACCTAAACATAGTTCCTATAAAAGCAGGTCCTTTAATACACAGTGGTAGAATTAAATGAAGTGTTCTCTCTTTAAATAGTAGGATAAGTTATAATGTAATTTCAGGTATTTCACAGGAACTTTTAAGTCCTATAAATTATAAATTTGATTGTAAGGTTCCATGGAGAGAAAAAACAAACTTATTCCCCTACTGAGAAAATGTCTTTACTAGTGTTCCAAAACACACCATTCAGATGCACATACAAAGAGTGACTCTCTTCAAGATGACATTGTTATTGTGCATATTATAAACTGTAGGTATAACATTTGTATACAATATCTTCGTAACACAACTAACATAATAAGACTTTTGGTTTGGCCCACCTAACATACTAGGGAGTGAGTGAGAAAATACGACCAGTGGAAAGATAAAGGAGCAGAAAGAGAAACCCATCAAGTAGAAGAGCACAAAGATCATTTATGAGGCCGAATCATTTTAGAAAATAATTTAGGAAGCCGAAGTTGGTGTCTAAAACTGAACAGACTTAAAGAGAAAAAAGTAAAAGGCAAGGTAAATTCCATTTAGGGGGAAATATTTGGGATAAAAATGTAACTTTCATCAATACTGAACTACACATCACTAAATTATTTAAGTTTTCCTCTTTCTTATTGGGTGCTCAGACTAAAACATTAAAGAAAACATGTGTTCAGAGTCTAACACACACACGTGTGTGTGTGTGTGTGTGTAGAGAGAGAGAGAGAGAGAGAGAGAGAAAAGTAAAATTTTAGAAACTAACCTAAAATTTAAGGCCAATATCCCCACTGCTGTCAAATAGAATCACAGTTTCCAATCACAATCTAGGGTATGTAAGTGTTCACTTAGGAAATATTCATGCTACACACTATTGAAAGGAAAAAAGAAGAAAATCAAAAGTAGACGTGTATGTGTGTGTATATATATAAACAAGGTAAAATGGGAAGTGCTCTCATCATTTGCTTATCCTGTCATGTACTAATATCAGGTGACAACCCATTTGAGACAAAAACAGAATGTGACATGTGTCTACTTTAAAAGTATGATTATGTAGTATACTGCATGTAAGCACACATGTATAAATACGTAAATGCACTTCTCAACATTATTAAAGATGATGTAATCCAAGGATGTTTATATTCAGTCATAAATATCCAAACCTCAGTAAGAAATAAAATAAAGCAGAGAAACATATTCTATAACATCTAAAAGGAGAAGTAGGGAAGAGAAATGGTTACGGCATTAACGGTCATTATAAATTACAAATAAGCTACAAGATAGATTATTTATCAGCACTTCTTAGGGGTAAAGTACGGGGAGGGGAAACAACTGTACAGAATTCAGAACAAATACAGGTTTTTGTGATTAGACAGGGAAGGGTTCTACAGGGAGAACTGCAAACAGGTGGATCAAGGTAGATTCTAAAACTTAGAATACACTGATAACCAAGAAACATGGGTGCCTTCTCGAATAAAATAATCTAGACTTAAGTCAGCAGCTACTGCACACAGGCCATGTTTCCAACTCCTATAGGCATTCTAAAACATTTAAATAAAAGGAAGTGACCCAGCAAAGTTTTCACCTGTAAACTGACCCCTTTCCTGTGCTCCAGACTGCTTCTATTGTGTAAATGAAGTGCCATCTTTCCTTGATCTTTTCACAGATATTCAAACTCAATGTTACCCCAATTCATTACCTTCTATGCCAAATCTACTCACTGTCCATTCTGTGCTGTTTATCTCAGTCAAAGACAGAAAAAGTTAAATGCCTTTAAATAATCCTAGACTTCCCCCTTTCTTTCTTTACTCTGATTCAGAATCATCAAACCCTACTTTTAAAATTTCATGGAATCTGAGAGCTTGTGACAAATGTAAATCTCCACTCCAGATCTAAGACATAAGGAGGCCCTTAGTAATTCTATTACACATTAAAGTTTGTGACACACGGTCCTGAGTCGTTATATCATCCATAAGCAAAGTTAGAGAACATGAAGAAGTTATAGTCCAAAAGGCAAACATGCGAATAGAATAATTAGAATCTGAACACTTTGAAAGCTTTTCCTCCTACTTGCAAATCTTGGAACTTTGGAATTTTGTAAAATTGATCCTAATCATTAACTAAATAATCTTCCCAACTTAGGTTTCACCTCCCTCCAAGCCTATCTTCTGCACTACCACCTGGAGAAACCATTTCATCTGTACTTGGTATTTTTTTTTTTCCTTCTGCTTCACAAGTGTTGTACCATGTACATAAATGTCCAAATTCCTTTCTATGAAATTTAAGGGAGGTTTCAATTTCTGACTTCTGCCCCTTTTTTTTTTAAACCATTCTTGCATCTACCCTCTCACCACACCAGATGAAACACCTAAGTAGCTTGGCATTTTTTTGTAAAGCTCCTCAGGCAATCTAAAGAGCAACTGGGTTGACAATCACTCCCTAAGTCTTTGTTTTTTTTTTAAGATTTATTTATTTATGCATACAAACTGGGGTACAGGCCAGAGGTGTGGGGTGGCGAGAGGGTTCACCAGAGACAGATTGGGGAGCAGAACAGGCAGATCGACCAAAATACACTGCTGAGGGGAGCAGTGGGTGAGGCAGGAGAGGTCTGCTGCACCATGTGGGAATCTCCCCGGCCGGGCATCGAACTCCCGTCGCTGCTGCCAACAGCTCCACAGCGCAGCGCTTAACCGCTGCGCCACCAGGCAGGCCCTCACTCCCTAGTCTTGACCAAACTCCTTGCCATGCTTTGATGCAAAATTAAAAATATACCCTAGCTCCTCTGCTTTACTTCTCATACATTTCCCGCGTTTTCTGCGATAAACTCATAGTCTCAATTTATCAACTATCATCTTTTCTTCAAGGAAGACTTCTCTCACCTGCTCTCATCTGCAGGTAGATGGAATTAGGTTCTTGCTCTTTATTCCACAGCCTCTTGAGTTTACATCTACTTAGCAAAATCTACAGTGTTTATGAAGCAGTCAGTCTGTCTTACTGGATGTGGTTCTTATTTGAAGGCAGAACTGTTTCCTATTCATCTTTTATATTATTTGTGCTTTGGCACAGAGATTAGAAGACAACAGATAAGCAATAAATGCTTACTGAAACCACATGGTATTTTTGCGACCTACTGAACAGTTAGAGTGATATAACATAAAGCAAAAGAAGACCAATATCTTCCTACCTAATAGGTGATTTCACTAACAAAAGGAAAAATCTTTTTTCTTGACAATTCTTTTATTTAGAAATAAAGGGCAAATTTATAGAATATAATGATATAATGTGTGTGTGCATGTGTGTGTGTACCCTAATACAAAAAATTTCAGATGAAGTAGATTCAATCAAACTAATATAAAGTAGCAGATAATTTTCAATTTTAATAGTAAATGGACAGAAAAAAAAACCAGGAAAGCTCTGGATATCTGTAATGAGTATTGGGTAGGAAGGTAGAAGGAAGGAAAAGGGAATATTATTTAGTAAGTTAAAAACATTCAAAAGTCCTGAGAGGGGGTCAACAAATAATATACAATTGATGAACCGAAAGAGCAGAATATGCATGTTTATCACTTATTGTAAACTGACTATTATTATATACTTAGTATTTATTATTCATTTTAAAATATGGAAATAAATATCAGGAAGAAAAGCTAGAAGAATAGAATGAGGTGCGATAATGGTGAATGGTAGAGAACTACTACTTTAAAAAAATAAATCTTTTACTACTATCTGTTCATTAAAAACTATTACTAAAAAGAAAAAAATGCAATGGATGGAGAAAAGGGGGGAATACCAAAAAATGAAATATCAAAAGACAATGAAATACTACATAACTTTATTACAATATACTGGGAAAGACTGAAGTACCTCTATCTTGGAACTGGTTACCCCTCAACAACTTCATAACCTATGGATATCTGTATGGCAATGTATGAAATTTCATATGCAGGGAAATTCATTAATTAAGGTATCTAGCATAGAGATGAAATATGAGAACCATATTCTAGATAAGTGAATTCTTAAATGGAAAGACAAAAAAAGTCTTGCTTCTTCAAATCTTAAAAATGTGTAATCCTGTAGTCATTTCCAAAATATAGTACCACTCAGCCATTAATTTGTAAAAACTCAAGACAGAACACAGAACAGTAAAAGTCAAAAGACTTTAAAGATTTTCTATTGCTGCCTCAAATATCGAAATTTCTACACAAATAGAGCTAAACATATCCAGTGGTTAATCAAATTGTATTTCACTGTATGTAGCTATGGCCTTTAAAAAGAAAACCCAACAAATTAAAAATAGTCAAAAGTAATCCTTGGAATTCTTTAAGGGAAGTGGTATGCTCTTACAGACTTTTTTTTTTTTAAAGAATTCAAATACTGAATCTATAACTTAACTGTTAAAAGTGATCTTTTACTTGGTTTTGCCATTTTAAATCTATCAAAAACACCAGATTTGGTGAGGGGAGAAAAAAACAAATATCTAAAGTTATTTTATTGCCTTTTATAATATAAAAGTCTATGAAAGAGGAAGCATGTGAAATTACTAAATAGACCCAAATTTCTGTGGAAGGATCAAGAAATGTTCCAAAGTACAAGATAAAGTGAAAACATTCTTGATTCAGTTTTTATAAAAACTGTACTTTGACTAGATCTAAGACTATAATTTTTAAGGACTTAGTTTAAGAGTGTTAACTTGAAAAAAAGCTGAACTGTAATAATCTGGTGCTACAGGGTCTACTAACGCTTACCTCAAGGGAACCTACTGCAGATAAAGTCCCGTCACTTGCACAGTCCTTTCAGCTGCCTGCCAGTTGTCTCTGTGGAAGGGAAAGCCTGATGAGTGAAAGCCCTATGCCACACTCCTCTGGAGTGTCAGGGTGCCTGACTATAACTATGCAAAACTGTCTACCTAGAGATTCCTAGATGCTTTTAATAAACACAGGGCTTGAAAAGATGCCACTTTTGATATTCTCTTTCCACTGAATACCAAAACTAAATGGCTAAGAGTTATTGAGCGCTAACAACAAATCTGTACTATCAAGGTGATAAATCTACACTAATCCAAGTTGAAAAAAGATTAAAATGGCTCAGGTAAAAATAAGTCAATAGCAACAGGGAGAAAACACACACACACACACACACACACACACACACACACACACACACAATGTGGAGAAATAGACACAACTCTGTAATCTGAGAAAATAGTATAGGCTACAGTGACAAAAAGGTAAAGTTGCTTCAACACTGAATGCTAAAACCAGAAGTGATGCTTCAACAAGTGAATGATTAAATCCAAATTGCTGTCTACACATTTTTAAAAGATTCTATCAAGTATCTGTCATACTCAATGTGAATTATACCAGGGCTTCAAATGTCTCTTTACCAAAATTGCATGCATTTTCTTGGTGGGGGTCAGTAAGCAGGTGGTAGGGGAGGGGATTTGTCATGTATTTTCAAATATGAAAGGTAAAATTTACAGCATGAAATTCCATAAGAAATTTCAAAATGAGAAAAAAATATATATCTACATCTCAGAAAGTAAACAAACTCTCACTCAGGACCAAACTTAGAGGGAAGTATAACAATAGATATAGAAAACAGTGAAATAATGCATTTCAAAAACCACTTTTATCTCTTAGAATTATGAATGGCTTTTAACTGTTTTCCATTAGGAATATTTAAACCACTACTGTACAAGTTCAGTTACATAACCAAACTACATATTCTTTCTTAATATCAAATAAATTCTTCAATCTGAATGCTGTGCTTCATAAAACAGAAAAAAAATGATACTACAAGAAACTTAAAAAGCATTAACTTTCAGCACAAGAATCCATGAAGAAAAAACCTATTTCATAAAAAAAAAGTTTTTACTTTAATAGCACCATATTTAAAATGAAGCTACTTACCTCTGATTCTTTGTCACTTAAAGATCCCAAGCTTCCAAAACTGTGATTAGAGCTTTCATTATTTGTTGAAGCCTGTTAAAAGATTTTTAAAAGGTGAAAATTAGAAGGGTTTAAATGAGATATCACAATCTATCTTCTTCATAAATGAATATAAAGCATGACCCCTTTATGCAAATCAACTTCTTAACACTATAAATATTTTAAAGTTTTATCAAGTCAATCAAGTTCTGCTCTGTTTCAGAAATGATGTGTGTTAGCTAACTGTTTAGAATACCAAACTTAGGAACAAAGGAACTGGCCATTAGGACAGCAAGACCTAAAATTAACATGCAATGTTTTTTAACCAAAATTTTAATCTTTGCTCAATTCCCTTTATGATCTTATCAAATTCTGTTATAGCCCATAAACATCTCTTTGTTTTTCATATTAACAAACTCAACAGTCCTTGGCTTTCTCTCCCTCGCTATTTTTTTTTTGGGGGGGGGGAGCCTTAGTATCTTAAGAAAATCTTTTACCATATTGACCATTTTAATTGCTAGGCTCAAGAGTTGTTACATTTCCTTTACCATATATTTGAACCACAACGAACAGAAATGAGCTACCATTCTGAACAATGATGTGTACTGTATTTCCAGTATGTGTTCTATGCAGATTATTGCTTTGGGGGCTTTTTTTGGACAACGAATACATTACAATGTCTTCCAGTAATGCTTAGGTAAGAGGATAATAGGCTATGCCATATTTGACAAAGATAACACATAAATGAATCTCCTGTACAGACATGCCATTTCCCTTCAATTAATAAGAGTAGCTAATAATCCTACTATTAAATCATCATTAGTTTAATTTCCAATTTGATGACTGAGCCATTGCATACATGTACAGTACTATAGGGATATTGTAAAGGTTGTTTTCAACACAAGTAACATTCAAACTAGTTAAGAGTCAGGCACTATTTAGAGGAAGTTACAATCTAATTTAGGGCAAGATTATCAAACTTGAAACAAAGGAACACTACAAACGGCAAGAAGTGATAAATTAGAACGATCCTGGTGCAATGGAGGTAGTAGCATTGTTTTCAAGCGTCCAAACCCCCACCTAAAAATGCAATATTCACAATAAAACAGTGACATGAAATCCCCCTTTACCCTCACAAAATAGCAGTGAACAAATCACCACCACCAAGAACTGAGGAAGCAGTCTGAGAACACACTCCCATGGGGTCCACAGTACAGTCTGAAGAAGTTGGAGGAATCCAGTCTTTACGAACTCTTGAAACTGATCAACATCACTGTGTCACAAAGAGGACAAACTACTAGGTACAGAATCAAAATTGAGTACATTAGAAACAGTGAAGATAAAGGAAAGAAAACATCCAGAAAAAAGTAGGTTAGGGAACAAAACCTAAAAAATCTAAGAAAGCAAAAGGCACACGGCTGAAGAAAGCCATAACAATAGCAGAGTGAGCTCTATAAGAAAAGTCATCCTGGATCACACTAAGTGAGCAACAGCAAATAATGTAGATCAATTCCATGAAGTTATTACTAAACAAAAGACTAAAATACAGAATAATATTCTGATAATAAAAGTCTACCAGGAACACATACCCATGAAATAGGTGAAAATTATAACTGCCTATTTCAAAATGAAGTGAAACGCTGACAAAAATGATTCAAGACACGAAATGAACATAAATCAGATTTCAAAAACCTCAGAATTTTGGTAAGAGAACTCAGAAAAGCATCAGATATTGAAAAAAAAAAGGTTTAAAAAATGAAAATTAAGGCTGAATGAACCCAAAAGAAAAATACATACAACAGATGCTTTAAGACAATTAGGTAGTAAAAGGGAACATTTTTAAAATAAAAAGAAATTAGAGATAAAAAGGATTTGAGAAAAAGTAACAACTAGTAAAGCAAGAGATCCACATTCAGAATAATGAAAGTCTTTATGAAACTCTAACATAAGGAAACAAATAGTGAAAACTATAATTCAAGAAAGCATCCCAGAAATTAAAAAAAAAAAGAAAGAAACTACCAACTAAAAGAGCAAATTGTACACCTATCTAAACATATCAACCCCAGAAAGTCAACACCACAATTTTTTAAAGTCAACACTTTAATTTCCAGGAGAAAATGGACTAACATATTTAAGATATTCAAGAAAAAAAAGTATTTTATTTTCTAAAATTGATTTTTAATACATAGAAGGCAGAGATAAACTTATCAAAATGCTAGAAATCAGAAGTACTACTCCTTATGAGCCCTTCTTAAAGAATCTAGAGAACAAGCTTTGGACAAGCAAAATGGTGCTTCAACCTAAAAACTGTTATCAAGCAATGACATTATTTACTTGTTGATAAAGACTTAACAAGGAGTACAAAATTTAAGGCTAAATGCATGTAAAGTTATTGTTAATATTTTTAAAATGGGGATGGAAGTTTATGGAAAGCACAAGAAAAAAATTTTAACTGCTTTCAATAATCACTTTAGTCACAGTGATAATACAGGTACTGTTATACTGAAACTGTTGTGTGTCTGAAGTCTATAAAGTAAATAAATAATCATATGATATAATCCAATCATCTGTTTTATGTCCTTGTGAATTTTTGGTATGGAAAAAAATAAAGATGTCAATAAAAGCCTTGTAGTGCTGATTGAATTGGAAGCATCAACATAAATTAAGGTATTTTAACCTTTTAAAATAAATAATAGAAAGCATAAAGATTCTACCACAAGCAATTAACAGAATGCCCTTTATCAGTCCTACATTCCCACAGATAGCTATAAATTTCAGAAAATATTAAAATCCAGATTTTGGAGCTACTATAGCAGCTGGAAAGTGAGTAACAGATATGTTGGAAAATAAAGAACCACAAAGAGAGAATCCCAAATTCAATGTACATTAATTCTATACCCTCTCTCAGACTGGTCACTAATCAGTAAAAGAACAGAATATACTTTAATCAGTCCAGAAGTCTAAAACAACTGACAAGAGACAACAGCTGTCATCCCTTATGGGAAGATATGGTTTATATTCAGTCTAATCAAGTAAAATGCTTACTAATCAAATAACCACCAAAAAATCAGCACTTTCCAGAAGAATACAACAAAAATTCCAGAATAATTAGAATTTATCATTCACTGTGTACAGGATATGATTTCTAAACATATGAAGAAACAAAAAAATGTGACCCATATTCAAGAAAACAGGCAGTCAATGGAGACCAAAACAAGGTAATTCAAATACTGAAATTAGCAAATATCTTAAAGCAGCTACTGTAAGCATGCTCAAGATGACAAAGGAAAATGTATTTATTAATAATGAACAAGCTAGAAATTTAAGTCATGAAATAAAAACAATTTTAAATTAGCTAAAAAGAAATTCCAAAACTGGATACTTGACTCTCTAAAAGGTTCTTTTACCTAAACATACAGATGGTCAACAAGCACATTAAAAATTATTCTTTATCACTCATCATTAGGGAAACCCAAATCAAAGCTACAATGAGGTTTCACCTCACACCAGTTAGAATGGCTATTGGTAAAAAGTCAAGAGACAGTGTTAGTGAGAACGTGGAGGGAAAGGAACCCTGACTCACTGTTGGTGTGATATGTAAACTGGTGCAAACACTATGAAAACAGAGATTCCTCAAAAATTTTAAAATAGAACTACCAAAAGATCCAGTAATTCCACTTCTGGGTATTTATCTGAAGAATATGAACACACTAATTCAAAAAGATATATGCTCCCCACTATGTTCACTGTTGCACTATTAACAATAGCCAAGAAATGAAAGTGACTGAAGGCGAAAGATTAGATAAAGAAAATGTGGTATACAAGCATAGTGGAATACTACTCAAGTCATAAAAAGGTGAAATTCTACCACTTGTGGAAACAGACCTTGAGGGGATTATGCTAGGTGAAATGTATCAGATGCAGGAAGAAAAACACTATCTGATTTTACTCATTTATGGGATATAAAAAAAACAAAACAAGCAAACAAAACAAAAACAATCCTTGGGTTCTGATAACAGAATGGTGGTTACCAGAAGGGAAGGGAGAGTAGAGCAAGTAGAGGTGATCAATTGGTTGGTGATGGATGGTGACTGGACATCATGGTATGACATATACAGCTGCTGAGATGAGAAACTACACCTGGACTCAATACTACCCTCAAAAAAGAAAGAGAGAAAATTAAATTTTTTCAAAAAATAAAATATTCACTGGGTGGGGTTAAAAGGAGAGTGGAGAAAGTACTCAAGATAGATTAAAATAAATTGTTTAAAACTAAAGACCAATGGAAAAAATATCTAAAAGTAGATGTCTGTTGAATACTTACGAAGTCAAATATACATGTAAATGGAGTCAAAAGGAAAAAAATGAATAGCCATAAAATTCCCACATTTTGGTGAGAATAACAAATTTACAGATTAAGCAATTCACTGACTGCTTCAACCAAGAAAAGTATAACAAAAACCATAGCTAGGTACATCGCAGACAAACTGTTGAAAAGTTTAAGGAAAAAAATCTTGAAAGCAGTCAGAGAAAAATAACGTATTACATACGAAAATAAGTATGACTGAATGCTGGCTTATCACAAGTATTGGAGGCCAGATTTAACCTCTGGAAATGATGTGCCTAGAGAACTCTGAACTGAGCTACATAGGGGACAATAGGCAAAGTGCCTCTGTGAAGAATGAATGCAGGGCTGAAGAATTACACATGGTTTTAGTAATTTCCATTATAATGTAACCGGGCTGAGTCCAAAGTCTGTAAAGGTAGTGCCCCCTGGAGGGGTTTGCTGTTGAGAATGAATAGCCCCAGGTAGACTGCTAGGTTTGCATTTGGGGTGGAGTTTCTGATGAGAAATAAGAGGGGACTGAAAAAGAGGCAGTCGCCATGATGTAGGAATAAAAGAAGCAGTTGTCATGCTAAAGGAATAGAGGAAGCAGTCCCTATGATATAGAAAAGAAGAAACGTTTTGAATATTTAGTGACTCTGGTGCCAGCGACTTTGGAGGCTTTGCAAGTAGCTGAGCGACGCAAACTGCTCCCAGTTTTGTTTTTACTGAAGCCAAAGGAAGAAGGCAGAGGCCCGAAGCGGGCACCTTCCTAAAATGCGTGAGTGCAGTCTGTTGGGCCGTCTGGCCACTGTATTTGCTGTTTGCAGTGTTGTTGGCCTGGTGCTGTGCTGGGGCACCACGGCAATTTTGGGAGCAACTCCAGTTGCGTTTTGCGTCATCCTCTTGAGTTGGAACCTGGCCTACAGTCTGAGTGTTGTGCATCTGCAGAAGAAGGAAGACGCCATTTTGGAATCATGGCCTATTGTTTGGAAGAGGAGCTCCACTTGAGCAGTGGTGGGAAGATGCCATCTTTGTTACTTTTCTGGGACTTAAAGGACTGGACATTGTTTTAAGTAAGGTAAATGGCCATATGTTGACTTTAGTAATTCTTTGTTTTTTCCCTGTTTGTTAAATAAATCTCAATGTTATTGTCCCCTAAGCCTGAGTAGTCTTGCAATTGTGTGCCTGGGTGCAGAACCAAGATAATGACCGGTTAGCAACTGGGGCACTGCCTTTGGCTAATTTTGAAGCCCCATTTGCCCGGTATAAATAGGGCTGGTAGAACAATTTGACTTTTGAAACTGAAGGTTATTAATTGCTATACCCTATATGAAGAGTCCTTAGCCTGCTGTCCATACTCAATTCTAAAAAGTTAGCAGCCAAACTTACATTCCACAGGTAGGAGATTGTAGAAATTCTCTATAGGAAAACAGTCAGGTCTACCAACTACAAAATCCATCAGTCAGTTAAGTCCTGCCTATTAATACCCATACAAAGTTTCCAATTAGTGATACAGTGCCTATGCACAGATATGAACAAAGTCCACTATCACACCATGTATCTAAAGAAACACAACAAAAAACAAGAAGCCTGTAAAAAAAAAAAAAATGGAAACAACTCAAGTTGAAAAAAATTCACATAAAAATAAGATCATTACAAATACCCTAATACCAGTAGACTATGAACCATTTCCATCCTGGAAATTAAAAATACAACAGCAGAAAAAGAAAAAAACCAGGTGAGTCAAAGATAAAGCTGAAGGAACCTTCCTAGAAAAGGATCCCTAAAAGAAGGAAGGGAAAAAAAAAAAAAGAAAAGCAGAGTATCAGTCTAAGAGGTCCTGGTCCAAATAATGAGAACAAGAAAATCAATGAACTGAAATTATCAAAGATATAAGTCAATACATTTTTTCCAGAACTGGAAAGGGCAAGTTTCTGGATTTGGAAGGATATACTTTTGAACCAAGCATACTGGTTCAAAGAAGACCCATACCAAAGCACATTATAATGAAAAAATATAAATGACAGGGATAAAAAATTTAAATGACAGGGATTAAAGGAAAGATCTTAAAAGCTTCCAGTGAAGAATGAACAGGTCACTTACAAAGAATAGAGAATCAGAATGGCACTGGAGTGCTCAGCAGTAACACTGGAAGCCAGAAGGTAATGGAACAATGGCTTCAAAATTCTGAGAAAATTATTTCCAATACAGGATTCTACACTCAAACTAACAACCAAGGGGGTGTGGGGGGAAGAAAATATGCATGGTCAAGCACCCTTTCTCAGAACGTAACTAGAGAATTTGCTCTGCCAAAACAAAGAAAGAAAACCAAGAAAGTATAGCAATGGCATACAGGAAACAGGAGTTCAAACACAGAACAGATATTAAAAGGAGTTTCCATTGTGATCAAGAAAGATCCCAGGATTATAGGCATCCAGAAAAAAATGAAGAGAAACTATCCTAGATAAGAACAGAAGAATGAAAGATTTCAGGAAAATGTCAAAAGAAAAAGAATACACAATTTGTAATTTGAAAATAATGAGAGATTAGGGCCTCTCTGGTGGCACAGCAGTTAAAGTCTCAGCACTATCAAGCTATCATCAGCCGTCAGCCACTGCAGCAGGAATTTGATCCCAGGCACAGCAGACCTCTCTAGTCTCACACACTGCTCCCTTCAGCACCGTATTTCAGTAAATCTGCCTGTTCTGCTCCACACTCTTGTCTCCGGTGAATCCTCTCACCCCCTTCCCCCCAATATCTCTGGCCTAGACCCCAGTTCTTACATACATAAAGAAATCTTTTTTTAAAAAAGAGATTTATACACTTCTGCTAGAAAATATGTGGACACTTACATTTAGTACTAATAAAATGAAGAACGAATCAACTATTAATGCTAATGAAAAAAATTGTACAAAAGAAGAAATGGAATCCCACATGGCTCCACTGTAAATAAAATTTACATAGTGTAGTGCCAGCAGGAAATGGCATTAGGCAGGTTCTCAATGATGAGCATATGAGTATGAACGAATCCTGGAGCCCTCGGTGGCCTTTTATGGCTTTTTATTACTTAAACTCTTAAACTCTGGCAACTACATACAAGGTGGTGGAGCCAGGGGGCCACTGGGTGCCATCTGCTTGTGGCTGGGGGGGGGGCCAGGAGGCCCCCCTCAGCAGGGAAATCTTCAGTTTCTCTGGGGCCCTGCCTGCAGGGTGCTCTTGCTGCTGCTCTCTGTGCTGCTGCTGCTCCCCTCTGCGCTCTCTCGTTCTGCGCATGCGCACCCTAAAGCCTACTCTAAGCCACACCCCCCAGGCTTTGCTACTGTGTCAGCATGTAGGCCTGCAGAGGCCATGGGGGGAGGGGGGCGGAAAAGCCTGAGAGCTCTCCAGCCTACCCCAAACATAGTTATAATATAAACAATGAAATAATGATATAATCAAAGTCAGATGTACATAAATTAGGAAGGATCAGGTAAGTTTGCGTGTTTCTATGGGGTGGAGGGTTGGATCATTTAAAAGAGCTAACTCATCATCTACATAGTCAATAAATATCTAAAAAATGAAAAAGGAAACAACTACAATAATCTCATTTAGAAAAACAGACATGAATAAAACATGTATAATAAAAAGCTACAAGGTAAAAGGAACTGCCTCTGTGAAGAATGAATGTAGGGCTGAAGAAATAGACATGGTTCTAATAATAATCATTATAGGGCCGGTAGAACAGCTTGACTTTTGAAACTCCAACCGTGTGTGTTCTGTACATATCTGGGTATGAAATCTCCAATGCTTGCCATTTCACTCATACAGTGGTGTCATTTGAATGTAGTTACATTAATCAAATTTTAGTACCTTTGTGACCAATTTATGAAATCTGTCACTATTCTTACAGGAACTTTCATATTTAGATAATTCAACTAGACTTCTGTATGACAGTAAGAGTTGAGAGTCAAGAGCATTTATTTCCATATGCATATACAGTTGATCAGGCATCCTCTAATACAACACTGCACTGGAGTCATAAATCAAGTTATTATATATGGATGACTCTGTTGTTGGGATGTATGTTCCAATGTATTTTTCTTCCCCGTATCAGTTTCAGAGTGACTCAACCCCACTCCTTGGTAGATATACCTAAGAAAACTGAAAACATATGCTGACACAAATATTTTATCAGTGTTCATTAGCAATATTATCCATATCAAAAAAGGAAATAATGTCCACCAACTGATAAATGAATAAACTGTGATATATCAACACATCTTCGGTCTTAAAAAGGACTTAAGTACTAATATAGACAAGCATGAAAACTCTGTGATAGGTGAAAAACCCAGACACAAAATGTCACATGTGATTCCACTTATGTGAAATGTTCAGGAGACAGAAATCCAGAGAGGAAAAAAAATACACCTTGGTTATCAGGGGCTAGACTATTCCTAGGAAAAGGGAAGTCTGCTACAATTTTCATGAGATTTTTTTTTAAATGTTCTAGAATTAGACAGAGGTGATGGTTGCACAACTTTGTTATATACTAAAACACAGTAAAATGTATACTTCAGGCAGCCATCTTTTCTGCCCACCTGCACCTATGCAAGTGCTTTTCTTCACCAACTCTGTTCCTCTGCAGGGCAGCAGCCTTCCTGCCTGCCCGTGACCTGTGCCATGCCAGGTCTTCTCTTCACTGACCTTCCTCAGCAGAGGCAGCTCTCCTCAGGACTGCCCACCTGCCTGCAACCATGCAGGCCCCTCTCTTAGCAAACCTACCCCTTCAAAGGGGCAGCTCTTCCTGTCTGCTTGTGTCCTATGCAAGCATCCTTTACTTTCCTGTCTTTTTCCCTAATAAACCTGTTTAAGTATAAATAAATAATAAAAAAATAAAATGAATACTTAAAATGTATCAATTTTATGACATATGAATTATTTATCAATGCCAAAAGATAAAAGAATTAAACTTATTGAGGGGAAGAAACATGGTGAAAAATTGACAGAATACAGTGCATAATCACTTATACATTCAGATATGCAGCATGTATATGTAAGCACACAGACTTCTAAGTTTTCAAAACAGATTTTTAAAAACACACTTAAGGAACATTTTTAAAAAAATAAGTGTAACACAGTGAAAAAACAGAAATACAAATTTTTCGTTCCCACACCAGTTTCACTATTTAGGAACAATCACTTTTTTAAAAAAACGTCAATTTTTTGAGTAGGCAACACAGAAGGCTACTTTTCAGTAATGATTCTTATTATCTTTCTAGAGCTTCTATGTCTACACAAGCAAATTAAATATACATTCTTTGGTTCTCCCTTCTTACCCAAAACATAACATTATGTAAACATAAACTGTCCTGCAATGCTTTCTCTTCTCTTACTATATCTTGGGGAAATTTCCCAATCAATGCATAGATAGCCTGTTTATTCCTTTTTCTAACAGGTGCATTTTTTTTCAAACAGGTGCAGAGTATTCCATTGTATGTACTATATTTCAATAGGTCCTATACTGACCATACCACAAAAGATTAAGAATTCAGAACTCACTAACATTACAATTCTTCCTTCCTATTTATACTCTTAATTCTTCAAATGGTTGCCTTAACTTCAAATATTTTTTTAACTCTTTAACTTAATGACTTTTTTTATATTTACTTTCCCACATTGTTGTTAATTTTTAGACAGTATTTGATTTCTCCCCTCGGTTGTAGTCCCTGTAGTTCTCCCACCACCACATTTCATTTTTCTACCTTTCATTTTTACCCTTCTCCCTCCCTTTCCCCTTCTGTATGTCTCAGATCTATGGTCAGCCTGTAAGTTTTGTCATTTTCCTGATCCTTTGTTTGATTTCTCAATGTTCTGCATTTATAAGTGAAACCATCCAATATTTATCTTTTTCTTTTTGACTTACTCCCCTCAGCATAATCCCTTCCAGCTCCGTCCATGTTGCCACAAATGGCATGAGTTTATTTTCTTGATCACTGAGGAGTATTCATTCCATTGTGTATATATACCACATCTTCTTGATCTAGTCATCTGTTTGGGGGCATTTAGATTGTTTCCTTATCTCAGCTACTGTAAGTAGTGCTGCAATAAATACAGAAGTGCATTTAGCATTTTTGTGTCCTTTGGGTAGATTACTAGGAGTAGAATTGCAGGGTAATATGGTAGATCCATTTTTAGTGTTTTGAGGAACCTCCACACACAGCTTTCCATAGTGGCTGGACCAGTATACATTCCCACCAGCAATGTAAGGGGGTTACCTTTTCATCACATCCTCACTAGCATTTGTTGTTTCTGGAATTTTTAATATGAACCATTCTCACAGGTGTGAGGTGGTATCTCATTGTGGTTTTGATTTACATTTCCCTGAAAATAAGTTAAACTAAGAAAGAAGGAATACCACCAAATACATTTTACAAGACCAACATTACACTAATACCAAAACCCAACAAAGACAACCATAAAAAGAAAACTATAGGCTAATTTCCTTAATGGACGTGGATGCAAAAATCTTCAATAAAATCTTAGCCAACCGAATCCAACAATGCATCAAAAGGATTATACATCATGATCAAGTATTTATTCCAGGGACCCAAGTAAGGTTCAACATCCAAAAATCAATTAATGTAATTCACCACATAAAAGAAAAAGAACTACACGATCATATCAATATATGCTGAGAAAGCATTTGATAAAGTGCAATATCCATTTATGATGGAAGAAAGTAACTATGGGTAATATATAACAACACAGATGAATATCAAATGAATGCATTATGCCAAATTTTAAAAACTCAGACTCAAAAGGTTACATGCTATAATTTTTACTCCCCTTATATGATATTCTTGCAAAGCCAAAACTACAAGAACAGAAAACAGATCAATGGTTGCCAGGGAAAATGCGAATGGGCCTAATACAGAAGCTCATGAATATTCTGATTAAAGATTCTGAATTGTGGAAATTATATCAGATTATTCAGATTGGGGTGGGCCCAATCTAAGCACATGAATACGCAGAAAGTGAAGAATGGCTAATGTGCTAATGGCCAGAGATGTGACTTCTACAACACTGCTGGTTTTGAATATGGAAGATGAGTCAAGAAATGCAGGCAGCCTCTAGAAGTTAAAAAATGCAAGGAAAAGGATCTCCCCTAGGGCCTCCAGAAAGGAGCGCAGTCCTGCACACCTTAATTTTAGTTCAACCATACCACTGTCAGGCTTGTGACCTCCAGAGCTATAAGACAATAAATGTGTTTAACTAAATTGTAGTTATTTATTAAGGTGAAAAAGAAATACTATTCAGATTTAATGACCTAGAAAGGGTGACGCAACAGTGCAATAAATAAACATCACCTTTCACTTATCTTCTTGCCTTCACAAAGTACTACATCATCTTTCAAGCATGTATAAGACCAAAAACACCATCTTTGTAAACTGATTTTAGCTTCCACTGACTCTCAGTGACACTTTAGAAAGTTTCTTTTTTCACCCTACATGGTCCAAAGAAGAAAATGACAGAAGACAATATTTTATAATTAGACAAATTGAAAATAAATGCAAAAACACAGCAGTATGTTTTTTGACTCCAAAATTGATGATGATGACACTAAGTAAAATCTTAGAGAGGGAAAATTACATTATCTTAGATGAATAGTCTCCAATTCAAGAAACAGTGACTCAGACAATATATTTTTCTAAGTAGAATAAAAGACACGGTATTCTCCCTGTTGGTCCTTCAATTGAAGGACTTCATCACAAAATATTCCACAAGAATGTGAGTAATTTTGTTATGCTAAAAGGACATGATATTATCCTTTTATGATGTCTGTATACCGAGATTTACTTGATATAGTAACAGTAAGTTTACTGTGTTTAAATTCTTATTGATCCACTTGTCAGTCTTTAAAAATATAAATTATTATTGAAATTCCAATAAAGTTGTTTTCCATTATACCTTTATTCCTACTGATGCAATTTAGCAAGGGAGAAACAAAGGATAGAAAGGCGAGAAATTATGTAATGGAGAAAGGCAATACATACTACCAAACTCCTTTTTACCTTTCAAACATAGTAAATTGTATTACAACATAATGCTCCTGAAATACGCTGTAACATTTGAAATGAGATTCACAGTTCATACAATGCAACAAAAACAGAACAACCCAATCAAAGAATGGGCAGAAGAACTAAATAGGCACTTTTCCAAAGACAGGCAGATGACCAATAGACGTATCAAAAAATGTTCATCATTACTTATTATCAGGGAAATGCAAATCATATCCACAAAGAGATACCACCTCACACCAATGAGAATGGTCCACATGAGGTAAAAAAAACAACAAACAACAAACCAAAAACTGCCCAGAAACAACACTTACTGGAGTGTGGAGAAAAAGGAACCCTCTTACTTACACTATTAATGGAAATGTAAAGTGATCCACACTATGGAAAGAAGTGTGGAGATGCCTTAAAAGACTAAAAATGGATCGAACATATGACAAAGCAATTCTATTACTAAGTATCTATCCAAAAAAACACTAATCGAAAGGGAACCTGCACTCCTGTGTTTATTATAGCAACACTACTTACAATAGTCAAAATAAGCAAATAACTAAATGCCCCAGAACAGATGAGCAGATCAAGAAGATGTGGTGTGTGTTTATATATGTATATTTACACACACACACGAGAATACTACTCAGTGATTAAAAAAGATAAACTCATGCCATTTGTGGCAACATGGATGGAACTGGAAGGGATTAGCTTAAGTGAGCCAGAAGAAAGGCAAAAGCCAAATGGTTTCACTTATACGTGAAATATAGAGAAAATAAACAGAGGAACAAAGACAAACTTTAAAACTAACCCTTGAAAGCTGACCACAGATTTGAGGCATCCAGGAGGGGAGGAGAGGAAAGGAGAGAAGAAGGGGAAGAAATGGGGCTAGTAGAGCACAATGGACTATGGTGTTTTGGTGATGGGAAAACTATAGTGACCACACCTGAAGGGAGAAATCCTACACTGTGGAAAAACAAACAAGAACGTAAAATAAAGGTACATCATTAAGAAATATAATAAAAATTTAAAAAAACAAAAAAATGAGGCTCATAAACAATATTTTCTCCATAAATTATAAAAACACTAAGTAACTTGCTCTTGAGCACTGATGTAGGAATTTTCTACAAAATATATTTTAGATCATTTAATACATGGAAATAATGTCAAAGATTACAACTGTACTCACTTTAGCTCCAACACTGCAACTGCCTGTGCTCCCAGTGCTCCCACTTGCAACGCCTGTAAATCTAGCTTCCAACAATTCTTGCCTTCTTGGATCCAGACTATGAAGCTCATCCATTGCACCTATTAAAAAAAATAGACACATACATATATCTTTATGTACATTAAAACACAAAATCTCCATCTACAACTCTCTATGAATATACTTAGTTGAGATGTCAATATAAACTTAATGAATTCTACAGATGGAAATGCAGATTCTGATTTGTTAAGTCTATATAGGGCCTGAGATTTTCATTTTTTTTCCCAAATGTAAACACTTTATTTTTTTACTAATTAATTTTTTTCCTCAACATTGTTGTAGTACCCATAGTTTACCCACAACCTTATCACCCGTGCACTATCACCACATTCCCTTGTGTTCATCCTTCCCCTGTTTTGCCCCACTTCCCCTCCTTTGATGTATGCCTCAGTTCTATGGTCAGCTTGCTAGGTTTGACCTTTTGTTTGGTTTCTACTTCATATATAAGAAAGACCATCAGGTATTTATCTTTCTCCTTCTGACTAATTTCAGGTAGCATAATACCTTCAGCTCCATCCATGTTGCCGCAAATGGCATGAGTCTATCTTTTTTGATCCCTGAGTAACATTCCACTGTATAAATATACCACAACTTTTTGATCCATTTGTCTATTTGGGGATATTTGGGTTGTTTCCATATCTTGGCTGTTGTATATAACGCTGCAATAAACATAAGATTGAATGCTTCCTTTCAAATTAGGGTTTTTGCATCCTCTGGGTAGATTCCTAGGAGTAGAATTGCTGGATCATATGGTAGATCCGTTTTTAGTGTTCTGAGGACCTTCACACAACTTTCCATAGTTGCTAGACCAGTTTACATTCCCACCAGCAGTGTAAGAGGGGTCCTTTTCCTCCATATCCTTGCCAGCATTTGTTGTTTTCAGTTTTTTTTTTTTTTTAATGTGGGCCAGTCTTCCTGGAGTAAGGTGGTAACTCATTCTGGTTTTGATTTGCACTTCCTTGATTACAAATGATACTGAACATTTTTTCATATGCCTGTTGACATGTGCATTTCTTCTTTGGAGAAATCTTTTTAGTTCTTTTGACAATTTTTTGATTGGGTTGTTTCTGTTGTGCTGTCCATCAATAAATGAATGGGAAATGATGTGGTAAACACACACACTGGAATACTTATCAGTCATGAAAAAGAATGAAATCTTACAATATGAAACAACATGGTAGACCTTGAAGGTATTATGCTAATTGAAAATAGTCAGAAAAAGAGAGCCAATACCATATGATTCCACTTATGTGTGGAACAAACTAAAATCACAGAAAGAGGAAACAGATTGTTCATCTAGACTAGAAAGGTGGAAAATCAGGGTGTGGGTGAGTGAAGGAGATCAAAAGATATAAACTTCTACTTACAAATTAATGGGGCCTCCCTGGTGGCACAAGGGGTTAAGCGCAGCACTATGAAGCTATCCACACCCACTGCAGCACGAGTTCGATACTCCACCAGGGAAATTCCCACATGGCGCAGCAGACCTCTCCCACCTCGCCCACTGCTCCCCTCAGCAGTATACTTCAGTAGATCTGCCTGTTCTGCTCCCCACTCTGTCTCTGGTGAATCCGCTCACCACCCCACACCTCTGGCCTACACCCCAGCTTGTATACATAAATAAATCTTTAAAAAAAAACCAAATTTCTAGTCACAAATTAAGTAAGTTAAGGAAACGCAACGTACAGAATGAGGACTATAATCCACAGTATGGAATTACAAATTTGAATATTTCCAAGAAAAAAATAATAAACAGGCTGATAATCATTTTTCAGTGTATACAAATGCTGCACACATGAATATTATGTCAATCATACTTCAAGTTTTTAACAAGAGAAAAATTCCATAAACTTTTCAGTGACAAAACTGAAAATATAATAAATGAATATAGTATTTTACATGTCTGCTAATGAAAATAATGGAATTCCTTTTGGAGGGGATTCCTAAGTATTCAGGTTTCCTATCATCAAAATATATTGCACATACTCATCTGACAGTGCTGATCTGTAATGAAATTTTATGTATTTTTGAAAATGATTTTTCAGATAGTGTCTGACACCAACCCACAAGCATAGGATTTAATTGAGCAAATTCATTACTTCAAAGGCACTTATAGAAGTTTATTGGAGTCTTCCTTTCATATTTTCCTTTCAGTATGCCATTACATTGCAGATTAATTATTTCTTACTGAAAGTTAGGCAGAAGTTCCTCAAGTGTGCAATTAAATGAATCTTCAAATACGTAAACTTTTTCACTTACATCAACATCTGAAAAATGTCGGAACTGCAATATCTCAAAATGTGCTAAGTTTGAGGTTAGAAAATAAATTTACACAAATTCACGTGGCAATGAAGATCTCATTCTAATAGCATGAGAAATATAATGAACTTGACGTTACCTATGGTTAAAACATCATTTGTCATTAAAATGACTTTATCACAGTTAAATTTCATATATAAGCACCATTTGCCTTGTAAATTTAGGTTAAATTAATTTTAAAAGTTATAAAGTCTGCAGAAAAAGCAGATTTCCACAGCCTGTGGTTTTGACAACCACAGAAGAAAGTGGTAGAAGAAATGTCCTCTTCATTTAAAAATTGATCAATCTTAGTCCAAAATTCAAAAAATTGCAATGATTTTTAGCACTGCTAATCCAGAGTATTCGTCTTCTGTTTCTAACAAAAATTCTTCCTGTTTATGCTAGTTAAGTCCATGAGAGCAAATGAAGCTTACCATGGAAAAAAAGTGATTCAATAACACATGATAAATTCACATATCTTCTGCAAAGTACCTACTAATGAATAATGCAAGAAATAACCAAAAGCTTCAAATACCTCCCATTTTTACAAACTTTGCAAACTATCCAACTAAGCCTTTTTCTGTCCCACACATTTTTGCCATCAGTTGTAATGTATCTTAGCAGATTCCACTTCAGATTGTACTGAGCATTTTTTTCTCAACTTTGAAAATATTCTTGCCTATAGCTGTTCTACATAGACTATTCATAGAGGCTAATTTTTCTGCCACTTCAAACTTGGCATTGACTCTCTGAATAAACAACAACTAAGTAGCATCAATAACATTTGTCAACTCATCAAGAGCCAAGAAAAACCACTCTAAATCATTTGCCTTGTTTTTTTAATTGACTATTGATGTTGCTTCAAATGTCCTCAACTCTTAAATAGGCTAATTCTTGACAAAAACTTAAAAGTCCTAAAAAAGTTTATTTTCTCTGGAAACAATGACTGTTGCAACTAAACACAATTTAATTAGCTCGTCAGTAAACAGATTTCTTTGACTGGTTAACAAATGAGCCACTGGGAAACTTATTTTGGTGACTGCCTCAATTTCATTTATTTTTTATGAAAAAGTCATGCTGTAATAACATACTTATTTTTAATTTTCTAATTTTCCTGTTACCCTCAGAAAACAGAGTTTAGAATACTATGCTATACGTTTAGTCTAATAATGTCAACATACATTATATTGGGCTGTCAGAAAAGTCATGAAGTATTTGTTTGTTTTTTCCCAAGCAAAAATGTATCATGATTTTTCTGACAATCCAATAGTATCTATCACAGCTACGTCACTGCATAAATAAAAACAATGTTTTACTATTTAATTCAGTAACAAAAGAATATACACTCCACTCCATCCACAGTGCCTCAAAAGCATGCCACTCAAGAGTCCATTTTTCCCTTCTTTTCCTGTTTTGACATGACAGATATGAACTGGTATAAAAATGGTAGCTATTACAACTGGCAATACACACAGCACTCAAAACTCAAAAGTTACAGTTATAGGACTGAAATTTGTAGTGCACCAAAAGCAGTATGAAGTGACAAGAATGCAATATAGGTCCTCTGTCACAACTACTTGACTCTGCCTTTACAAAGCAAAAGCAGTTGAGTCTAACAGAACTCTATTTATGGGCACAAAGATTTGAATTTCACATGTCACAAAGTATTAGTCTTCCTTCCTTTTTATTTACCCTGTAAAAATAGGTAATTTGAGGTCTGAGTAAAAAGGCACATTCAAAGATTTTAATCTTTGATGGAATCAGATTATAATTTCTGATATTTATCTAAAAATTTGGTCCCCCATTACAGTCAGATTTCCTGAAGAATATGTAAAACTTTGGCATAATCCATTAAATTATTATACAGTAAATGTCCAAATTATAAAAGCCATTATAAAGCTCATACCATTCATAAATACCTCATCTCAAAATATAACCACCTGGGGCCTCCCCGGTGGTACAGCGGTTAAGCGCTGCGCTGTGGAGCTGTCGGCAGCGGTGACTGGCAGCGGTGACTCTAGTTCGACGCCCGGCCGGGGAGAATGCCACATGGCGCGGCAGACCTCTCCTGCCTCGCCTGCTGCTCCCCTCAGCCGTGTAGTTTTGATCTACCTGTTCTGCTACCCACTCTGTCTCTGGTGAACCGTCTTGCCGCCCCACACCTCTGGCCTGTACCCCAGCTTGTATGTATAAATAAAATAAATTTCAAAATATAACCACCTGTCTTCCTAATTATACTATGCTATTACTAAACTGCTCCCCAAGATTTACTGTACATCCAAAGCTTCACATAAAATATATTAACAAGAGCTGTCATTGCCTAAGTTAGAGATCACATACTATACTATGAAAAACAAGTTTAAGGAAACAACGCAAATGAGGGACACAATTCAATCCGTGAGAGTAGTCATGTCCTCTTCTCTTACTCTTTCCCACTCTCACATATACTCACAAACTTACTCAAATGTTATTACAAAGGTATGCTTTCCCAAGGTGACTAATCTAAAAAACAGACGCGTGTATTTAGACATTTCTAATTCTGGTTAGTCAGTATTGCTTTAGTGATACCACCATTTGAAAGATAAAGAATAAATTCTTCATTGCATGATTTTATTTCCTTAAATCTTCATCTTTCTTGATAGCAAAAACAAAATCAATATATCTAGAAAGCATATGCTCGAAAGGCTAACACCAGTTACCAAAAAGTAAGTCATGTGTATGCTCAGTTCACTAAGGCGTTTCTATTAGAAGAGTCAACTGCTCCTGAAGTAACACCTCAAAAGTTTTAATTTAAAAATTCCTGAAGTCTGAACATACTTTAATTTATTCTAGATTTTAACTACAATTTTTCATACTACATCGGATAAGCTGATATATATATGGAACAGTATGGTCTTTATTCAATTAACACTGTTTGCATATACCTGATAAGCCAGAGAACTCTGACTAAAAACAGAAATACCATGATAAAGTGAAAAATTAATCTAACAACATAAAATATTTCATTTATTCATTGTCATTAGTTTTCAAATGTATTAGAAAGTACAAAAAAATTAAAATAGTCAAGAAGTCTACACTGTTAACTCTAGAATTGCTTCTGATTCTTTAATCATTCACTTTAACATTGTTAATTAGAACATATCTATTTTCATATACAGTATTTATATCATATTTTAGTAACGATAGTTATTGTTGACATTACATTCCATCATTTATTCCACAGTGTGAGTTCCTATTTAAAAGCAAACATTGTAAATTTTTTGCAGTTAAATGAATATGTAAACAGCTATCACAAAACCAGCCCAATTTCTTTATTTCATAACACTTTCTTTGCCATGTACTTACAAAAAATCTGACAGTTACCCCAGATACTATAGAAATACAAAAGATCATAAAAGAGTATTACAAACAACCATAGAGCAATCAATTCAACAATCCAGGAGAAATGGACAAATTCTTAGAAACACAACATCCCAAGACTGAATCAGAAAAAAAAAAAAATAATAAAAACTGACCAGACATAACAAGTAAGGAAATTAAAGCAGTAGTCAAAAGCCTCCCAAGAAAACAAAAGCTCAGGACCAGATGATTTCAATAGACAAGAAAATGAAGTACTAAATATCTACACTGGAAAGGAAAAAGTAAAATGATCAACTACTTTGCAAATGACATACAAAGAAAACCCCAAAGACTACAGTAAAAAAGCTATTAGAAATAATGATTAAAGAAAAGAAGCAGGATACAAAATTAACATACAAAGGTCTGTTGTTTTTCTATGTGCAAATAATGAACTAACAAAGAGAAGAAAACAATCACACTAACAATCCATCAAAAAGAATTAAAGGAATAAATTAAACCAAGGAGTCAATTTAACCAAGGAAGTAAAAGACCTGAATACTGAAAACTATAAGCCATTGTGGGAAGAAATGGAGAGCTACTCCATGCTCAGACTGGGAAATTAGCACCTTTAAAAGACTGTATTACTTAAAGCAATATACAGATTCAATGAAATTCCTATAATAATGCCAAAAGCATTCTTCACAAAGATAGAACAGAAAAATTATAAATGTATTTGTAACTACAAACCCCAATAGCAAAAGTAATCCAGGGAGGTGGGGGGAGGGCGGTGGTGAGAACAAAAAACAAGGTATCCACTCTTCCACTTCAAATTATATTCCAAAGGTATAGTAATCAAAACAGTATAGTACTGGAATAAAAAGAGACACAAAGATCAATGGAATAGAACTGAGAGACCAGAAATAAACACACTTACCTATGAGTAACTATGACAAAGGAGCCAAGGGCATACAATGGAGGTAAGCCTGTTAATACATAGTGCCTGGAAAACTGGACAGCCAAAGGCTAAAGAACAAAATTGGACGATAAACCTAATACCATACACAAAAATTAATTCAAAATGGATTAAATATAAGACCTGAAACCATTAAATACATAGAGAAAACACAGGTAATAAGCTCTTTTACACTGTTTCTTTAGAGGTGTCATTGGAGATTCAATTCCAACAGCAAGGAAAACAAAAGCTAAAAAATACAAGCAGTTTTTACACAGCAAAAGAACCTATGATCAAAACAAAAAGGTATCCTACTGAATGGGAGAAGAGATTTGCAAATCATACAGCCATCAGGCGTCAATATCCAAAATACATGAAGAACTCACAAAACAACTGCAAAAAAAAAAAAAAACACCAAACAAAAAAGAGTGACAAAAAAATTAGCAGAGGATCTGAACAAACACTTCTCCAAAGAACATACGTAGATGGTTAACATGCACATGCTCATGTCTCCTATTATTAGGGAAATGCAAATCAAAATGAGTTATCACCTCATCACATCTGTTAGAATGGTGGCTATCCAAAAGATAAGAAACAAATGTTGGAGACAATTATGAAGAGAAGAGAACCGGCCTCCCTGGTGGCGCAGCGGTTGAGCGCTGCGCCGTGGAGCTGTCAGCAGTGTGCGATGCCAGTTCGATGCCCAGCCGGGGAGAATCCCACATGGTGAGGCAGACCTCTCCTGCCTTGCCCACTGCTCCCCTCAGCAGTGTATTTCTGATCTGCCTGTTCTGCTCCCCACTCTGTTTCTGGTGAACCCTCTTGCCGCCCCACGCCTCTGGCCTGTACCCCAGCTTGTATGTATAAATAAATAAATCTTTAACAAAAAAAAAGAGAGAGAGAGAAGAGAACCCTAAACACTGTTAGTAAGAATGTAAATTGGTGGGCCTCCCTTGTGGCGCAAGGGATTAAGTCTCAGTACTATGAAGCTATCCGCAGCACAAGCTGATCCCCAGCCAGGGAGCTGACCTACATGGCACAGCAGACCTCTCCTGTCTCACCCACTGCTCCCCTCAGCAGTGTATTTCAGTCAATCCGCCTGTTCTGCTCCCCACTCTGTCTCTGGTGAATGCTCTTAACGCCCCCCCCCCCACTTCTGGCCTACAACCCAGCTCTTGTGTGCATAAATAAACAGAATGTAAACTGGTGCAGTCATATGGAAAGCAGTATGGAGAGTCCTCAAAAAATTAATAGAAATTCCATATGATCCAGTTATCCTACTTCTGGGAATTTACCTGAAGAATATAAAAGCACTAATTCAAAGAGGAATGTTTCTCCATGTTCATCACAGCATTATTTATAATTGCCAGGAGTTGGAAACAACCTAAATGCCCCTGAATCTAAGTGGGTAAAGATGCTGTGGTAGATACACAGCTGTTTAAAAAAAAAGTAAAATTCCAGCATTTGCAACATGGATTGACATACAGACTATCATATACTTAATGAATTAAGTCAGACAAAAACTAACAGTATAATTTTACTCATATTGCGACCGGGCTGAGTCCAAAGTCCAATAAAGGTGATGCACCCTGGAGGGGGTTTGCTGATGAGAATGAATAGCCCCAGGGAAAATGTTATGTTTGCAGTTTGGGGTGGAGAGTCTGATGAGAAATAAAAGGGATTGAAGGAGAAGGGGAAGGCAGTCGTCATGATGTAGGAATAGAGGAATCAGCGGCAGAAAATGTAGCTGCCAAGATTGAGAGTTTGGAAGTTGAGAGCCAGAAGTTTTTGAGCCGCCAGAGTTTCGGACTGAGCGGTTTTTGGAACCTTTTGTGACTTTGGGACCAGTGACCTTGGAGGGTTTGCAAGTAGCTGAGCTAAGGAAACTGCTCCCAGTTTTGTTTTTACTGAAGCCGAAGGAAGAAGGCAGAGGCCCGAAGCGGGCACATTCCTAAAATGCGTGAGAGTGCAGTCTGTTGGGCCACCACGGCAGTTCCGGGAGCATCTCCAGTTGTGTTTTGTGTCGTCCTCGTGAGTTGGAACCTGGCCTACAGTCTGATTGTTGCGCGTCTGCAGAAGGAAGATGCCATTTTGGAAACATGGCCTATAGTTTGGAAGAGGAGCTCCACATCAGCAGTGGTGGGAAGACGCCATCTTTGTTACTTTTCTGGGACTTAAAGGACTGGACATTGCTTTACGTAAGGTAAACGGCCTTATGTTGACTTCAGTAATTCTTTGCTTTTCCCTGTTTGTTAATTAAATAAATCCCACTGTTGTAGTTCCCTAAACCTGAGTAGTCTTACAAATGTGCGCGCGGGTACAGAACCAATACAGTAACCAGTAAGCAACTGGGGCACTGTTTTTGCCTAAATTTAAAAGGTCTCATTTTCCCTGTATCATTATGTGTTACACAAGCAAAACAAATGGCCTAAATGAAACAAAAATACACTTCTAGAGTTTAAGATATTAGAGGATACCAGAAGGGCAGAGGGAAAGGGATGGGTAAATTGAGTGAAAGGGGTAAATTGTATGTTAATAACATAAAAGTTACATCCATAAAAATTTTAAATGAAAAGGTAAAAAAAAATTAAATAATATAATTTTTTCCCCTAATGGCTTTAAATGGCTTCATCTAGGCTTTTTTCCCCAAAGGAAAATATTACATAGCTCATGAATTCAGTCTTTGCCCAATAATCTGAAGTACTATTTGGTCATCTATTATATTTTAAACTCATATAAACATGGATCTTTTTCTTACTTTAATTCTGTTTCACTAAATTAATTTCTGAGCCACATATAACTGTCCATTTATCTACCCCAACACACAAATACATATGTATTGTACATAAGTACATAAATATCTCACATACATATATGCACACATACATTTCACTTAGAATGACTGAAAAGAGTAAGCACAGAAAGCCAGGTTCCTGAATGTAGTATAGATGTTCAGTTATATATAAGCCTATGGTAAAGAGAGGTCAGATCTAGAATCAGAAGTTAAATTAATACCTCACTTCTTTAAGTTTTAACACTTTTTAGCTTTCCAGCTTTCCCCCCATATTCCTGGCAGAACAGCATTTATTTCAATGTCTAATTTCCTTATGTTAAAATATATAGTAATGTAGCTCCTTTTTCCTGTAATTTCAGGCTTATAACACCGGTCAACAGTGAGATTGTTACTGACTTAAAAAGGCCCTAATCTGTAGGATCTTGGTGTGATGAACATGAATATAACCCTGAACATTTTATTATTAACTCCTGTTTTGAAGATATTTCTTTCATATAATTCATTTTATATGTTTCACCATGTAAATTTATCCAGTAGAACTGCAGCAACACACTAAATCAGCCTAGAATGATGTAAAATTGCATCACATTGCAAAATACCATCATGCACACATCATCCAGAGTTGATTGCATCATTTTCTGATGCAATCAATACTACTGCCAGGCTGCTGCTGAAGTAAGCTGACATCAGCAGTACACTACATAAAGCACTGTCAGAAAGGTTGAGCACTGAAAATATTTCAGACTTTGTGTGAGACAGTTTAAGCTACTGTTAAATAGAACTGTTATTATTTTACCCATTTAGGCAAATACAGAACAGTAATGCCTCAAAAGTGTGTTAATAGCATGGACAATTTCTGCTCTATTTGTGGGGAAGTGACATTTGCCAACCAGAAGAAAAGGATCACTTCTCATGTGAAGAAGGCTTATCACCTTTCCTTTGATGCAAGGTTGGTGACCAAGACAAGCCTTGGGCCCCACATAAATGCTATGCTCCATGTACAACACAGCTTTCACAGTGACTAAATGGCAAAAGACCATAAATGCCGTTTGCAGTTGCCATGGTGTGGAAAGAGCCAAGCAACCACAGAAAAGACTGTTACTTCTGCTTGGCTCCTCCTCTTTCCGGCAGAATAACGAAGCCAAAGAAGTCGAGAACAGTCTACCCAAACATTCATCTTCATTGAGACCAGTTCCACGTGGTGAAGAACTTCCTATTCCAGAACCTCCAGCAGAATATTCTCTTGATTCATCTGATGAGGACAAGGGTGAGCCAACCCGTTGTTCTCCTGTTCCATCAGCATGCAGTGATCCAGATTTTCACTGTGGTACATCATCAACCCCACACAGACTAACAAAGGAAGAACTAAATGACCTGGTTTGTGATTTGGACTTACCCAAGAACAAGGCAGAATTGCTAGGATCAAGACTCCAACAATGGAATCTTCTGGAAGAAGATGTCACAATTACTTTATATTGAAAGCGCCACCAGCAGTTGGAGCCTTTCTTCAGAAAGGAAAGTACTCTGGTATTCTGTTCCAATATTGAGGGCCTCATGAATGCCTAAGAAATCACTCATGACCCACAAGAATGGAGACTATTCCCAGACTCTTCAAAACTGAGTCTGAAGGCTGTGCTTTTGCACAATGGAAACCGTCTTCCATCTATTCTTTCCTGAACAGCTGTACAAGGGACAAGCAAAGAAATCTAAGTAGTCTATGACTTGATTTTTTACAGGTATTAACCATAGGCCTATTACTATTGTCATGCATTTCGTGACGTTAACATCAATTTTTTGCAGATTACAAAAACAAACCTAGAGCCAAAATTAGATTTGGAATGTCATATTTGTGTTGAGCACATACAAATTGATAGGAAATGACTCATTTCAGTAACATGACTTTTGTAAAAATTTATTGACCAGTGTAATAATTTGCTATTTTTTAAATCAACCTTTCTCTGTATATATACATATATAAATACATACATACATGTATTTTTATACTAAGCCGAATTTCTGTGTCCTAAAAGGATGTTCTGAAAAACTACAGATATGGGTGGTTAAAGCTATGTTCTTCTAATTATAGAAAAGCAATTTTCTAGATTATATATTTTCATGAGCATTATTTTCATGGCTACCTAACAAGCCATTATATGGACATATGACAACATATTTAATTATTCCCCTATCACAGGTGATTCAAGTGGTTTCTAATTTCATGCTATCAAGAGCAATGCTACAACAAACATTTTCCTATTTAAAATGCTTTGTTTGGGGGCCTCGCGATGCGAGTTCGACGCCCGGCAGGGGAGAATCCCACATGGTGCAGCAGACCTCTCCTGCCTCACCTGCTGCTTCCCTCAGCAGTGTATTTCTGATCTGCCTGTTCTGCTCCCCACTCTATCTCTGGTGAACCCTCTCACCGCCCCACGCCTCGGGCCTGTACTCCAGCTTGTATGTACAAATAAATAAATCTTTAAAAAAATAAAATAAAATAAAATAAAATGCTTTGTTTGAATTCAGGATCATTTCCTTAGAATAATGACTCCCAGTGTGCTCAGAAAGATAGGAAAGCCTATGCAAACAATTTCCATCCAGGGTCAATGGTTGACTATACAGGATTAACACAGTAGACCTGAGGATACTAACTTGAAAGAATTGCCTACAAAAAAAATCCGACCTTTCTCTAACAAATAAGGATAGTTCACAGTATCTACTTGTTATGCAGATATGCTTCACATTAATAAGAAGGTGCCCTAATAAAACCCCTGAGTGCAGTATCTCCCTGGGCAGATAATGTTGCCTACATGCACATTTTCGGTACTAGGGTGACGATATGTGCCTTTGTGTGCCCTACTGTGAAGAAGAGAGCATAATGAAGCTTACATAAAGATTCCTCCAAACTGTTGATGCATTCATCCTTTATGATCTGACCATGCACCTTTACTATGTCACTGTAATATATTTCAACCTTGAGTACAACTTTAACAAATCTCTGAACATGGGGGTGGCTCTGGGGACACATGACACAGTATCTAAAACCCATTCAGTCTGTTACACTATTCTAAGACTCACTGACAGAATACCTGATCACCTGTGAACTCTTAACCCCTGAATCCTGAATAAGACCCAATTCCATTATGATTATAACTCATCAGAAAAGTTTCCTAGAATCAAAAAGCTGTATTTGAGCAGATATTCAAACTCAAAATTCCCAAACCAATTAAAGTATTAAAAATTAAAGAATACAATAAATTCCAAAGAAGAATCCACTTATAGATACAGGCAATGAATACGCACAAGGCCAAACTTTAGGAAAAGAAGAAAATTCCAGAGAGGTGAGCATGGTATACGAAGTTTTTCTGAGAGGCCCATAGAGGTATTTTCTGACTCCAGAAATAGTGACTGAGAGGCTAAGAAGATATGCAAGACTTTTGAGAGTATCACTGGGTTAGCAAGACAAAAAATGAAATTCAGACCCTCCCCCAAATTTTGGTTTGGGATATCAATTTTGGAGCAAAAATGAATGGTATTGAAGTCCATCTTCTAGCCACCTCGATCTTTAAAAGTAGATCAAGAAACTCGGAAATTTATAGTTCCCCTGTATTTCTGCCAAAATTATATGTAAACTCTATGTCATGGATAACTGCATTTTTTTCCTATACCACATAGTATTTCTATAGCTTTTCATATGAAATGTCCTATAAACAAAAAGCAGAACAACAAGAAAATAACACATATTGGAAAAGCAAAGGAAACATGGAACAAGACTCAAAGTAATGTAGGTAATGAAGTTATCAGACACAGATTCAAGTAGCTGCTGAGTAGTAAAACTAAGAACTATGGCAGAGAACCTGAAACTAAAAAGGAAAATGAAACTGCTTTCTAAACTTAAAAGTCAAAAAACTTAAGTTAAGAATGCAGTAGATGAGCACAACACATATTAAACATAGCTAAAGAGAGTGGAAAGCAATTCACTAGCACCGGAAAACTAGTGCTATCTAATACTTAATAAAGCATATTATAGGGCAAGATGCATTACTATAGATAAAGACCTCAGATATAAAAATTCTTAGTTTGTAAACACCTACAACATATCTGATTTACACAAAACAAAAACTGGCCCACACTATAAACACACAAATCAACAATTATTTTGGGACATTTTAGCAAGCCTCTGAATAAAAACAATGTTAAGTTTAAAAGGAAACAAAGTTGCTGTCACTGATGAACACATTACACCATATTAACAGCATAGCCTACAAAAGTTTTTGTTGTCATATTTTTGTTGTCATATACAAGGAATATTGACTATGAAAGTATGCTGGGACATAAAGCAAGTCTCAAATTTCAAAGAACCGAAATCTTATAAACTTAGTTCTCTCAAGCTAGGTTAGAAATCAGTAACAAAAAGCTGCTCAGGAAAACGCTTTGTTTGAAAATTATGTAATACTTTGGAAATAAACCATGGGTCAAAGAGAATGCTTGAGCAGAATGAAATACACCCCTCCCCTTACATGGAGCAGCAAATCATGTACTTTAAAATGGTTAATAGTATGTTACAAATTTTACTTCAATTTAATCAAAATAAAAACGAAGCTAAACCCACGCTTAGGGACTTTATAACCTCAAATACATGAAGGGTAGGAGAAGAAAAACTGAAAATTCAAGCTATGAATCTGTCATAAAAGTATAGAAGTCTCCCTGGTGGCGCAACGGGTTAAGTCTGAGCCTATGAAGCTACCTGCAGCCACTGCAGCATGAGTTCGATCCCCAGCCAGGGAGATTCCCACATGGCGCAGCAGACCTCTCCTGCCTCATCCGCCGCTCCCTGCAGCAGTGTACTTCAGCTGATCTGCCTGTTCTGCTCTCCTCTCTGTCTCTGGTGAATCCTCTCACCACCCCACACCTCTGGCCTACACCCCAATTCTTGTATGTATAAATAAATCTTTTTTTAAAAAGTATAGAAAAAGAACAGTAATTAAACCCAAAGAAAGTCAAAAGAGGAAATAAAAATCGAAACAAAAATAAAACAGGAAACAAAATAGAATTTACAAAGTTAAAAAAGTTGGTTCTATGACAAAACTATTAACTGGCAGAAGGGTCAACGTGGAAAAAAAGGTAAGACAGTGACCATCTGGAATGAAAAAAAGGACATCACTACAGATCCTACAGACATAGAAAAGATCATTTACAGTTTCATGCAGATACATTTGCAATTTTAGATAAAACAGAGGAATTTCTAGAAAATACAACTTACCAAAACGGATATGAAAAATGGAACTCTGAAGAGTACTGTAACATTACAAAAATTTAAGAAGTCACTTAAAACTTTTCCATGGAGACAATCCAGGCCTAGAAAGCTTCATCTGAGAATTTTACCAAATATTTAAAGAAGCTATAATATCCTTCTTATATAAATTAAGTGACTTACCATGTCACTTTTTATTAAGTCAGTGCTACCTTGATATGAAACCTGATAAGGACATTATAAGAACAGAAAATTATAGATCGATTTCATTCATGAACATACATGCAAAAATGCTAAATAAAAGGTCATCAAAGATACTCAGATAAAAAAAATTCAGTATAAAAAGAATAACAATCCACATTTAAGTTGGGTCTAGCTGAGGAATTTAAGTTTGGTTTAATAGTCAAAAGGAAATAATTTGCCACATTAAAAAAGTTATATGAATATCTAAATATTGGCAGATGCAGAAAAAATGATAAAATTCAATATTCACCCATGAATTAAACAAAAAAAAAATTCTAGTAAACAGTAATAGAAAGGAATTTCTCTCAGAGAAAGGGTAGATCCAAAATGTCTACTTATCAAATTGTGAAATACTAGAAAATCTTCCCACCACTTTTAAAATTAGGAACAAGAAAAGGACTCCTCCCACTAAAATTAATATACTCAACACACCATTGAAGGTCATGTCATTGCAACAAAGGAAAGAAAAACAAAAAATTGAGGATTAGTAGAGATTAAATGAAACTATCACTCACAGACATGTTCATATAGAAATGAGTCTAGTAGAGCTAAATTAGCAGAATAAACTTGCAACAAGGTTGCTGGTTACTAAGTCAATACCCAAAAATTAACACATTTCTACAAATAAGCAAGAAACAGAAAATAAAAGAGATACCATTTATAACAACATTAAACACCTAGAAGATAACAACAACTATACAAGATCATTACAGAGAAAACTATAAAATAGTATTGAAATAATGAAAAGAATATATACAGATTGAAATGCTCATTGTAAAGACGTAACAGATTCAACACAATCTCAATCAAACCACCAACAGATTTTTGTTTTATAGAAATTAGTCAAAAATAGCCAAGGGAATCTTGGAAAAAATATTAGTAATCTGATCTAACATGTTACCTCACATTCAGCAGTTTCAAACACCCCATCTCTAATTTCTGTGGGTCAGAAATCTCAGCACAGTATGGTTCAACTGGTCCTTTACTTAGACTCTCCCAAAGATGAAATCAGGGTAACAGTTAAGTTGTGTTCCTGTCTGGACACTTTAGGAGAGAATCCATTTCCAGGTTCATTTAGGATGCTGGAAAGATTCAGTTCCAAGCAGTTGTATGATGAAGATCCCCATTTCCTTGCATTCTATCAAGTGAGGATTGGTCTCTACTTCCTAGAAGCTGTCTACATTCTTTGCTTTTGGTCCCCTTTCTAAGACAGCAATAGCAGGTCAAGTCTTATGCTTTCTGAGCCAAACCACTGTGACCCTCTCCTTCGGCCCCATCTCTCTACCATTTCCTTCTTCTGCACTTAAGGGCTTATATAGTTATATTGGGCATAGCAACATAATCCAAGATAATTTCAATATTTTACTGTGTTGAATTAATTAACCTTAACTACATCTGCAAAATCCCTTCACAATAGTATTGATGTTAGTATTGAAGTGAGTAAGAAGACAGAAAACTTGAAGGAACATCTCTCGAATTCTACCAATCAAAAACCAGAAAAGTTTGTCTTACTCTAGTAAGTTAGGGCAGTATTGTACTGGTATAATGAACAAATGACAGAGAATACTGAACTCAGAAACAGGTCTGCTCCCAGGTAGCACTGCAAAACAATGATAAAGAATACTTCTTTTCAGTAAGTGGTGCTGACTATCAGGATAGCCATATGGGATGAAACTGCTACCTCACACCACATAGGGAAAAAAAATTGACTTCAGAAGGATTATAGATCTAAATATGAAAAGCATAGTAATAATAAAGTATATAAAAAATAATACAGGAGAGTGGTATTTCAGGGACAGTGGCATGGGGAACCTGGTGGCCCAACTTTCCAGTTAAAAACAATTTACATGGTGGGGAAAAAAAAAAACAGAAAAAAAATGCTGTAATGTCACTGGAAATTGTCCAAATTGTCCAACAGGCATTCAGCAACTAGAAAAACAATACTCAAGAAAATTTACTAAGCATAAGTGAGAACAAGTATCTGTGCCATTTGTGTTATAAGCCACTGTCATTCAATTTTGTGCAAAGGCTTGACTTTAATTCAAGGTAAAAGTACTGTACATCAGCTAGGTACTACAGAAGTTCTCCTCCCTCATTTGAGGACGATAATTAAACTGCTCTGGCATCTCTTACCACTCACCCCACTCCTGCTTCATGTTGTGGAAACTATGCCAGTGAGGCATGGATAAGAGGATTGGGGTCCTCACTCCCAGCTAGGCCCATTTAAGGCAGACCACTTTTGGTACAGTAGACCAAAAATACTGGATTCCAGTTGCTCACCCTTATGCAGAGGTTCCTTATAGGAGGGGCGAGCAGGTGATAGGGGATACTATCCTCAACCAGTGCCCTATCCCTAGAGCAAGGTGACATTTCAATGGCCGTGATCTCCTGCCTCTGCCCCTAGTCCACTGAAGCAAAGCAAAAGTTCCTCCCAGGATTAAAGACAGGCCATAAGAGCAGAAAGCTCAGTTATTCCTAATGGCCCTGTCAAAAACTCTAAGAGGTACGAGAAGTGAACAATTGAAGCTGGTAGATCCCAACACTAATGGTAAGAAGTAAGTTACAAACCAGTCAGAAGTGTAAGAGAGAGCTGGGCAAGGAGATAAGCAGTAAGAACTCTATTGGGGTCTTGGGGTAAGCAAGAGGTTTAATGACTGGCAAGACTTAAATTCTACAGAGGCCAGACTATGAAGCAATGTATACCCCAGAATGCTGATAAAAAATAAAAAAGCAATCAGCTAGCAACGAGTGGAGGCTGGCAGCTGGGTGTGATAGCAATGGAGGCAGACTAGTCAAAAGCTGACTGGAGAGATCAGGGAAAGAGACAAAGATAACAGAGTCATCTCTGGTGGTCAGGGAGACAGTGTACATGCCATTGAAAAGCCCCAATTGCTGGGTTCAGCTAAGAGTTCAGGGGCCTCCCTGGTGGCGCAGCGGCTGAGCGCTGCGCTGTGGAGCTGTCGGCAGCGCGCGGTGCGGGTTCGACACCCAGCCGGGAGAATCCCACATGGTGTGGCAGACCTCTCCTGCCTTGCCCGCTGCTCCCCTCAGCAGTGTATTTCTGATGTGCCTGTTCTGCTCCCCACTCTGTCTCTGGTGAACCCTCTCGCCGCCCCATGCCTCTGTACTGTACCCCAGCTTATATAAATAAATCTTTAAAAAAAAAAAAGTTCAAATCAACTATTATAAATAGGTTAAAGAAACTGAAGGGAACCATGTTTAAAGTATTAAAGGAAGGTATTATGACACAGGGTCTGCAAATAAAGAATACCAATGAAAAGACAGAACTTATAAAAAATAAATAAAAATTCTGGAGTTGAATGTACAATAACTCAAATGAAAAATTCACCAGAGGTGCTAACAATAGATTGGAGGTGGCATTAGAATCATAATAAGTTGTTCTGCTATACCAGAAAATTAGAATCTATGTCAGAAAACCTGAGTACCAATGAAGATGGCATAATCACCTATTTCTTCTCCTTCTCTTAACTGATTTAAATAGCAGTTACACATACATGTATGCAATTGTATTATTGGGCCCATAATATATTGAAATATAACGTATTTGATGATAATATCACAAAAGAGGCAGGTGGAGAGAGAAACTTATCAGAGCAAGGAAATGACATCAGATGGTAAATCAAATCTACAGGAGGAAATGAAAGCAAGAGATGACAACTGATTAGTACAACAAACTGCAAATGTGTTTCCCTTTCTTACAGCAGTTTCTTTAAAAGGCAAAAAACTTACATAAAGTAACAATTGTAACAAAACATTTTTGGGTTTGTAACATATAACAAGGACAGACTACAGCTTTACAGTAGTAAAGATTCTATAATATCGTTGACATTAAGTGATGTTAACTCTGACAAATGAAGATGTACAACATGAATAGTTCAAAAATCATTAAAGGTACAAATATATGACACTGAAAAAAAAAATCACTTACTGCAAAAGAAATCACTGAGAACCAGGTAGACCAAAAGACAAGACATAGAAAACAAAAAGCAAAATGGTTGACATAAATCCAACCATTTCAATCACATTCAAATGTGAACAGATTAAATAAGAATAAATCCAAATAAATGCTGCCTACAGAAGACACAATTTAGATTCAAAGATACAAATAAAATGAAATTAAATAAATGAGAAAATACATATACAAAAATAGCAACCATAAAAGAGCTGGAGAGGATTTACTTTATAACATTTTATAATTCATCAGTAAAATATAAGAATTATAAACATATAGGCACCTTATAACAGAGTGTGAAATACACGAAGCAAAACTGACAAAAGACAATCCAACAATAGTTGGAAGATTTCAATAATCACATTTTAATAACAAACAGGACAATCAGGCAGATTAACAAGAAAACAGAAAACAAACACTATAAAGCAAACTAGACATGAAAAGAATACTCCACCAAGTAATAACACTGGTCAACTGTGAGATCGTTACTGACTTAAAAAGGCCCTAATCTGTAATATCTTGGTGCGCTGAACATGAATATAACCCTGAATATTTTTTATTAGCTCTTGTTTTGAAGATATTTCTTTCATATAATTCATTTTATGTTTCACCGTGTAAATTTATCCAGTAGGACTGCAACAGCATCCTAAATCAGCCTCGAATGATGTAATATTGCATCGCATTGCATAATACCATCATGCACACATCATCCAGAGTTGATTGCATCATTTGCTGATGCAATCAATACTACTGCCAGGTGGCTGCTGAAGTAAGTTGACATCAGCAGTACAGTACAGAAAGTCCTGTCAGAAAGGTTGAGCACTGAAAATATTTCAGACTTTGTGTGAGACAGTTTAAGCTACTGTTACATAGAGCTGTTATTATTTTATCCGTTTAGGCACAATACAGAACAGAAATGCCGCGAAAGTGTGTTAATAGCATGGACAATTTCTGCTCTCTTTGTGGGGAAGTGACATTTGCCAACCAGAAGAAAAGGATCACTTCTCAAGTGAAGAAGGCTTATAGTTTTTACTTCGGATGCAAGGTTGGTGACCAAGACAAGCCTTGGGCCCCACATAAATGCTATGCTCCATGTACACCACCACTTTCACAGTGGTTAAATGGCAAAAGACCAGCAATGCCGTTTGCAGTCCCCCTGGCGTGTAAAGAGCCAAGCAACCACAGAAAAGACTGTTACTTCTGCTTGGCTCCTCCTCTTTCTGGCAGAATAACGAAGCCAAAGAAGTCGAGAATAGTCTACCTAAACATTCATCTTCATTGAGACCAGTTCCACGTGGTGAGGGACTTCCTATTCCAGAACCTCCAGCAGAATATTCTCTTGCTTCATCTGATGAGGGCAAGGGTGAGCCGACCCGTTGTTCTGCTGTTCCATCAGCATGCAGTGATCCAGATTTTTACTGTGGTGCAATCATCAACCCCACACAGACTAACAAAGGAAGAACTAAATGACCTGGTTTGTGATTTGGACTTATCCAAGAACGAGGCAGAATTGCTAGGATCAAGACTCCAACAATGGAATCTTCTGGAAGATGATATCACAATTACTTTATATTGAAAGCGCCACCAGCAGTTGGAGCCTTTCTTCAGAAAGGAAAGTACTCTGGCATTCTGTTCTGATATTGAGGGCCTCATGAATGCCTTAGAAATCACTCATGACCCACAAGAATGGAGACTATTCCTAGACTCTTCAAAACTAAGTCTGAAGGCTGTGCTTTTGCACAATGGAAACCGTCTTCCATCTATTCTATTCCTGAACTCTTCCCACTTTTCCTTCTTTAAAGGAAAGCTGTACAAGAGACAAGCGAAGAAATCTAAAAGTGACCTATGACTTGATGTTTTACAGGTATTAACCATAGGCCTATTACTACTGGCATGCATTTTGTGATGTGAACATCAATTTTTGCAGATTACAAAAAAAAAACTAGAGCCAAAATTAGAATTTGACTGTCATATTTGTGTCGAGCACATACAAACTGGTAAGAAATGACTAATTTTCTTTCAGTGACATGACTTCTGTAAAAATTTATTGACCAGTGTAATATACACATTCTTCTAAAGTACACACAGAACATTCTCTAGAATAGACCATATGCAAGGCCACAAAACAAGCATCAACAAACTGAAAACAAACCACAATGGAACTGTTATTGTAATTACTGGCTGTTAGAAAACAGAAAAAAACGAATCACAACTTTTCCAACAACCCAACAGAAATCAATTACAGAAAAAGATTGGGGAAATCCACAAACGTGGAAATGAGCACACTTCTACAACACCAATAAATCAAAAGAAGAAATCAAAGGAAAACTAGAAAATACTCAAGATGGATTAAAAACAAGAGCACAATATATCAGAACTAATGCGTGCTTAGAGGGAAATGTATATCTATAAATACCCATTTAAAAAATAACATATTGGAAAATATTTTTATGAACATGGGATACTTATTAACACGCCAAACAGAGGAGGGAAAAGCAGTCCACAGAAAAGGGACAAAAATGTTTCCAATAAAAAACAGAGTACTACTTATCCAAAATATATAAAGAATTCTTCAAACAAATTCTTTTTAAAGACAAACAACACAAAGGAAAAGTGAGCAAAAGATTTTAATAGGATACATATTCAAAAGCTAATAGACATTTAAAAATGATACACATTATAATTCATCAGAGAAATACTAACACCCTCCCCCAAAATTTTACCTCACATGCACCACACTGGTGAGAATACTACTATCAATTCCAACTGCTGGTGAGGATGTGGAGTAAAGGAAACTCTAACATACTGTTCATGGGAATATACTGATAAAACCACTTTGGGAAACTACTGCTTACTAAAAGTAAACACATACCCTGTGATCTGGTTATAGGGTTATTATGTTAGGAATACACTCAACAGATATTAAGAGGGTATATGAAGACACTAGCTTAAATGTCATAGTCATATTAGTAATAGTCAAGAAATAGAAACAATTCAAAAATCCAATGACACTATAAAGTAATATTACGGAGCAATGAAAATGAACTACAGTTACAGGAATTAAATGATAATGAACTACAGTTACAGGAATTAACATGGATGAATCCCAAAATCATTGTGTGGAGCAAATAAAGTGGCTAGAAACAAAATATTACTACTTGAGTCCATTTATATGATGTTTTTAAAAAGCTACTAAGAATAGTAAATGGGAAGACAAAAAGTAGTGACTAATGACAGGAGGACTTCTGAAATGCTAGTTTAGTTTTTGAAGCAGTGACAGCTAACAGAGATCATTATTTACAGTGATTCCCTAAACAGTAACTTGTCTGTAGTTTCTTTCAGTGCCATGCTTCAATATGAAAGATAAAAGCACCATGTTAAATTTAAAACTGGATCACAGTAAAGTTACAATACTTGAACTTTGGAGTGTAATAACTTTTAAAGACTTGTACTTAAAATATCACAAAGAAAACAGTTTTGGATTTAATAAAAGCATAAACTTTATACAATGAAAAATAAATAAACATGGAAAAAATAGTTCCACTGAGCATAACAAGGACTGACATCACTACCATCTATTCTAATACCTAAGGTGGAGACCTCAAGAAAAACTGACAGTGGACTTCTGATACAAATATAAGTTCAATCTTATCAGCAATCAAGCCAACTAAAACAAGAAGCTATCATTTACTAAATTGTTAAACTGGAGGAAAACCACATAATACCTTTTTCTTGGGAGCACTTTTTTCCTACCTCTGTGATAGAAGTATGATTTCCTTTCTTCCCACTTTTCCTTCTTTAAAGAACTTTCCTTCACAGTGCTGCAAAGAGCTGTTCTATGATCCACAAGAAAATAGTGCTGCCATGGTCCTAATTTCCCAGTTCCTAAATTCCCTTCTTCAGTCCTCTCGAGATTTAACTGGGTGGTAGGAGATACCCAGTCCTATATCCTTCAAATAAGTCTGTTTTGCTTTGGTTTGTTTCCAATAACCAAAATGACCTATGCACACCTTGATACAGCACATACAACAACTATCATAGCTCACCTGCTTTTATTGTAAGTTGAAAACTGGCAACTCAGATTGTTTTATCTGACCCACAAGGTATTTAAAAGTATGAATTACATGTTATGAATTACAGTCTTCCTCAGTAGACTGGTCAAGATCCTAGGAGGGAAGAACTATATTTTATGTATCTGTTTTCCCAGTGCTAGGCTCCCAGTCCAAAATACTTGCTGAATAAGTAACTATGCCAATAAAGTTTCTATAAAACCCTAAAGCTGACAAGTGAGTCATTTCTGTGAAGCAATAATAGACTTTAAAATCTCAGTTATCCCAAAGCAAGGGTTAGGTGACATAAAATTACTAATCCCTTTTGCACAACAAATCATATCCTTGAAATGTATACTGAAGAATTCAAAGGAAGACAACGCATATGCATAATAAATTCCACAATATTGGGAAAACAAATGATACTAGCAATTATGATTAAGTTTTGGTATACAGATAAACTAAATGAGTTAGTATACACTCATTTAATGATAGATGACTATGAAAACTGCAATATGAGAACACGTGTAATGAGGAAATGAAGAAGACTAAATGTTACTTTTCAATGATTCTCTAATGTTAGTTTTTGTCCCTGCCTTTTCAAAAGGAGAAATTCACTAATGCATATGTAAGTGCATGCACATGCACGCAAACACGTCATTTACACAAGGTTACACGTATCCTAAATGACAAAATACAAATCAGGTATGCTAATCAAAGAGATCAGAAGAAAGACAAACATCAGGTAATTCAGAATACAGAGAAAACCAAAAACCCATAAAGGAACTGACAAAATTAAACCCTAAAAATATGAACATAATGACTTAAGGACTATTATGGGTGCTTGAATAGTAGGGGTGGGATGGTAACATACATCCAGGAGGTGTCAACCTATTCCCCTAAATCATATCTAGTATTGTGAACCACTGTTATCTTAACCCTTTGCACTCCGCTGTCCCCTCTCAGGGGACATCGGAATTCTAGATTATTACTCGGATGTCCCCTCTCAGGGGACATTGCAGCTTATTAGCGATTAAGGGGAATTGAGTTATTTCAACGCAACTTTTTGAGACATGCATGTTTCCCTGAAGTTTTATCTTGAAATGGCACAAGAAATTAAATCAAAATTTTCGTGTATCGAGAACGCGGCCATCCACATCTTCTGCGGACAATAGATTAAACAGTGAACTACATATTCCCGATGTGGGACAAAGAAAACGGGACTGCATTGTGTGTTCTAACAGGAAAACACCTGGTGGCAGGCGTCAAACCACTTATTACTGTCAAACATGCACTAATCAGCCTGCAATGCATATTGGGGAGTGTTACAAAACTTATACTGTACAAAATTATAAACAATAAAATATTGGTTTTTTTGCAAATATACATTCCTCGATGTCACCCAATTCATGTAAGTCCAATATCATTATAATACGTTACTTGGTTCCAAAATTATACTAAATAATACGAGGGTCTGTAAATGCACGTTTCCGCCGCAAAGTAGCGTCGAGTAGCTGGTAGCCAATGTCCAGAATGGTTCGGAGTGCAAAGGGTTAATAAAAGAAAAAGTCACAAATCCAGTTCTCTCCATAGCAAATCCTACTCCTATGCTACATACCCACTAGTAAACATACATTACTAAGCACCCAGTGCACATAACGCATTCTCCTTGGTACAAACAACACACAAAAAACACAATGTAAGCCCCTTTGTTAATTTTCAATGCACTGCTTTAAAGTAAATTTCTGTGTCTCAAAAATAAAGCAAAAACAGTTCTAATCCAAATCTAGTGCTTACTGCTTGCTTAAACATTACATGCAAGATACATAAATTTGATTAATTCTAAAACCATAGAGAATTACAAGAATGAAAATTATGACAGTGGCAACCTAAAAACATTTGAAATCTGCCTCTGTCAGACACAGCTTTTGTTAGAATTCATCCACAGGCCAAGGAGACAATCCATGTAAATCAAATGTGCTCTGTACATGGGGACTTTCATCCGGATAGCATTTCTTCCCTATTCTTGCCACTTAACACATATTTTAAAAAATTAAATTTGATCATATCATAGCTACACATTAATATTAATAGTAATAGTTAACATATACTGACTGGTTAATATGACATGAATTTCTGATTTAATTCTTGTAACATAGTGAAGTCGTTACCATTACCATCCCATCAAAATCTACAGATGAGGCACTGAGAAGTTAAGTCACAGTGCTAAGTTGCAAAACTCAAACTGGAACCACAGTCTAATAAATAGGTGTTTGTAACTATTATGTTACACTAACTTTCTACATAATAATGCTACTTAACACATGGTATCATTTCCAAAAACATAAGTATTCAAAAACTAAGTATAATGCTGATAACTAGGTCAGAGAAGTAGGAGACACTGGGAGGAAATAAGAGCAGAGGCCAAGAGCTTAAAGGGTGCTGCCATTTATTAGTCTTTTGGTTTTGTTTAGTATAAACAATTTAAAGCAGTGGAAGTGAGAAATGCCTACAAAAAATACACACATGCTTAACGTCAGGTTTCCTACCCTTTGGTTAAGTGCAAAGTACTCAGTTAATATTTAAGCACAGTGGGCCTCCCCGGTGGCGCAGTGGTTGAGCGCTGCGCTGTGGAGCTGTCGGCAGCGATGACGCGAGTTCGATGCCCGGCCAGGGAGAACCCCACATGGCGCGGCAGACCTCTCCTGCCTCGCCCGCTGCTCCCCTCAGCAGTGTATCTCTGATCTGTCTGTTCTGCTCCCCGCTCTGTCTCTGGTGAACCCTCTCGCCGCCCCACGCCTCTGGCCTGCACCCCAGCTTGTATGTATAAATAAAAAATAAATCTTTAAAAAAAAAATATTTAAGCACAGTAATTCCTAGACTGAATTGAACCCACCTGGTTTAAAAAAATACCCATGTCATATATTGCTGGCATATGAGCTGAGTACAAATACTTCAAATAATAATTTGGCAGTATTTATCAAAAGTCCAAAAATTGGCCTTTACACGTTTACTCAAGAGTTTCATTTTATCACTTACAGCAAAAAAAAAATTAAAATTAAAAATAACCTACATAACTACCTATAGTAGGTAAGTGGTTTTTGTTCACCACGATTTTTTCTCCTCAGGAAAACTACTATTCATCTAACCTCTGAGCTGAAGGGGACTGTCAATTGTGCAGGTTCCACAACTGACCTTGCCCACAGTCACAGGGGATACCTGACATACTTCATATCCCAGGTCCCAATGATTGTACCCAATGACAATTAGACTGCATCAGCATGGACCCAGAACAAAGTTGTGGCTATCAGAAGTTGTTTTCAAATGAGGTTGCTAAAGCTTAAAGGTATGAATCTAGGGTTCCATAAGGAAGAGGCTAGAAGAACCCAGCAATGGAAATATAAAAAGACCCAATGACATTATTTGAGATCTTGGACCTAAGCTGTTTCCAGTATCATTCTATCCTCCTCCACACATAAAATTCCCAGATACATGAACCAACAAATTCCCTTTATAACTTAACAAAGCTTATGTTAGTTTTTATCATTGATAAGGAAAAATAATCACAATTACCTAGAGAATGATTACGTTATAGTACATCCAGTCAATGGAATAATATTCACAGGATAGTGTAAGTTGTTTTTTTTAAAGATTTTATTTTTTTAATGCATACAAGAGCTGGGGTGTAGGCCAGAGGTGTGGGGAGCGGGGGGGCGGTGAGAGGATTCACCAGAGACAGAGTAGGGAGCAGAACAGGCAGATTGACTGAAATACACTGCTGAGGGAGCAGCGGGCAAGACAGGAGAGGTCTGCTGCATCATGTGGGAATCTCCCTGGCCAGGGATTAAACTCGTGCTTTAGTGGCTGCTATAGCTTCATAGGCTGAGACTTAACCTCTTGTGCCTCCAGGGAGACACGACAGTGTAAGTTTTAAGAGCAAGCTGCACTAGCCTGAATCCTGGCTACACTACATTATTCTCTAAGTGTCCTCGGGCAATTGAATTTCTCTGTGCCTCAATTTCCTCAATCCTTAGCTCATGACTGTTAAAGTAAATGAGTTACTATTTACAAACTGCCTAGAACATGGTCTACCCCTAATATGTATTTTTTAAATAGATAATTTTAAAAGTAATAAAGTTAGCTAAACCAATTAATTAAAATGATGTTTTTAAAAATCTGTATATTAGAAATAGACAATTTTTTTAAAAAGCAATCATATTCTTTATTTAAAAAATAAAACCTCTAAAACATGTTTGAAATTTTGAGAGGAGAAAAGATGAATCTGACTGGTTTCACACAAACCCCTAGGACCTTCCCCAGTAATACCTAAATCAATCATCAGACAGAAGCACAGACATCATCGTATTACATGTGGAATCAAGACTGTATCACATTTAATAATATCAAGCAAGGTAAGCAAAGCTCAAGAATTTTAAACTTAAAAGTTTGTCATTTTCTCCAATTGAATTAGTTGATAAGAAAAGGCATAAATTTATGAGTACAACCAATTCTTAATAATCCATGTAAATGAAGACTGAGTCATCCCCAAACCCACTTATATCTGACTTTGCATCTTTGCAGAATAAGCTTTTTCACATTAACTATTAGTATAACTTCTCTTGAAATTCAAAAAATTGCAGACCTAATAATGAAGCAGCATAGAGAAGATTTCAGTTTCACAACCTACTCCCTGGATCAACTCTGCAACTTTCCACTCCATGCTTTGATTTCCTGTCAAACCATTTAAATTTTCTCTTCAATTGCTGAGGTACTTGTTTTGTATATGATAAAGTAATTATGACATAAGTGTTTTTAAAAATACTTCCTACAGATGAGCCAAAATGAGCTCAAGCATCTTTTCCCTGCCTATATTGAATATTAGTTAAGAGTCAAGATCTGCCACTAAAGCATCTCAATTTTGTTCAAAGCCCTACACAACAGCATATAAAGTCTCTACAATAGTGCACCACTCCTCTATCAATAGTCAGAAATTCTGTGTTCAGATTCTAATGTTATTTATGGCTCTGGTGGGTTTATGAGGCCAAAATATAAAGATAAATGGCATTCCAATTTTGATTATTAAACATGAAAATTAATTTTTCATTTTCCATTGAAAGACTACACATATCTAAAAAATAAAATGTAAGGTTTGCACAGCTGGTACAGCCTTCTAAACTGGGTTGTTTGGTTTGTGTTTTTTTTTTTAATCTTATCTTCACACATGTATAAAACTCAGGCAAAAAAACCTGACAAGTCTAGAAATAAACTGAAGGAACCTAAAAGGTTGGTTAATAAATTAAAATATAAGAAAAATTAACTAGAAATTGCCCAAGTGTCCATATCTTATTTAGGCAATGTATCCTAAGAGTTAAAATGCACAGATTTGGTTCAAATTTCAGCCCTTATGTTTACTACTCTGGGTCCCACATTGGGGAAATTTCTTTGCTTCTTTGTGCTTCAGTGTTCTCATCTATAAAATGGCAATATTAAATATACTGAACAGAATTATGAGAAAATGTGCAAACAATAAATTTTATATATTGCTACTGTTACTGTAATTCTCTAAAATGTAACTTGCCTAAAAAGTACTAAAATAAGCATCCTCCTGGGTCTGAAGTATGTGCATATTAAAAAACATAACCACTCCATTTTTAAAGAAAATGTAATAGCCCTTCAACAAGACTTTTTGCTGGGTGCCAACTCTATGGAGGACTTCCCCACTATGCACTGAAAGTATGAAAATGAACACTGTCTCTGAATTCAAGAACTTTCTACCCAGTAGGCAACATAAATGAAACATACTAAGTAGCAGCATTATAGAGGGTGCTATGGCATTAAAGAACAGAGGGACCTAACTCAGAAGGGCAAACACTCCAGAAAAAACTTCTGAGGAGCACCTAGTTACTTCACTTCAGAGCACCATATTGTCATTTGTATAATTTCATAGTTTTTAATATAGTCACAACAATGTTTTATTATGTACATTATTTAAAAAAAAAAAAGACCACACAGTACACTACTTACCAAGCTCATAAACAAACTAAGTATCTCCTGGTAATAACAAAGATAACTATCCTCGCTTAACAACCAAAACAACCTTGAAAAGGTCACAGTGCTTACTAAAGAAATATTTGCCAATAAGTAAAAGCTATAAGCTTTCATCTAGCAAATTATATTACCACTAATGTCAAAAGATTAGTATTTCTGAGCTGGAAGAGACCTCTGAGCACCTTGAATCCAACTCTTTCACTTTATAGATGAAAAGAAACCACAAAATATAATGGAAAAAACTCAAGAGTCAGAAAACGGAAATGGTCCAATTCCCTTACAGTAAAAGCTAGGGCAAGTTATCTAAGTTTCCTTATTTTAAAATAAAGAGATTTGCACTAGACTGTTTCCATGGTCCATCTTTCAGTTCTGTAATTATGAAACTGTAGCACAGAGATAAGCAACTTGCCTAAGGTCACACAACTAGCTAATGGCAAAGTAGGCAGTACACTTGGATTCCAATTACAATCAATACACTTTCTCATCTGCACCATATTGCCTCTCTTACTTCGTAACACTATTTCTCCTATTTAGAAAATGCTAACAAGCATGAAGGATTTTATGAAATTAAATGACTTGTTTCTATGGTTCTTTATAGAAAATGAGTTTTAAATCAAAATGCAACTGAAGTCTCAAGCTGTGTGTCATTTACTATACTTAATAAGTTGACCTCAAGAAAGTTATGAGAATTTATAAGTTCCCACTAGCTAAAATCTAACCCTCAATTCAACTCACAGAAGAGATTATATTCCATATAAAATTAAAACATGAGTTGTTATAAAGATAAATATTACATGCAGAATTAAAATTCCTCATTTTATGTCCTTACATTTAATATGCATTTTTAATTCAAGCGAGATCAATTTAAATACTTTTCCTTCATGTTTTCTCTTTTTACTCTCTAGCTTTAAAAAAATTAGGACAGATTAAGTACATTACTTCTGAAATCACATAACAATTACAAATACTATATAGACTGTTGATAGTTTCTCTTTCAAAATTGAAAATCAGCCCCCACAGTATTCTAAACTTCCTTGCCCAAATACATTACAACTCTACTAAACTGTATCATAACCAGCATCTGATTCCCTAAAATGTTCTGAAAGCTTATTATATTTCACAGGGAATTTAACAAGACTTCAGGAAGACTGACTATGCTGATTCCAGAAAATACAGGTATATCCTCAGCAGAAAAAGCACAATAAAAATGCAAAATAATAATAAGTCAACAATAGTTTCTATACTACTGACTTAAGAGAATACTCAAAAACACTCATGAATATATATAACTATAGTTTAGCTGTATTTAGGGATTTTCAAAGAATCCCTAAATATTTACATTTTTAAGATGGTTAAGAATTTATGCCACTTAATCTAGTTGCTCCCAAAATAAAAACGGACAAAATTTACCCCCTCCAAAATGTCCCTATAGTCTGTTTTAAATTTATGTAGCAAATAAATACGTCCAGAAGCAGTTCTTTTTGAGTCCAGTTGCTAAACAGTTGTTACACTGTCAAAATATTACACTGAATTCAATCTATGCCTTCCTAACTTTCACCTTGTAGTCTGACTTCTAAAATAGCAGAGTGAATCTATTCTCTCTTCTATTTATGTTTTTGAAGTTCAGGTTTCCTTGCTTTCCCAAACATCCCTATGAAACCTTTCATAAGTCCTAATGGTGCAAAGCAATGAAGCAATTTTCATTTCACCTTTTGTTGTAAAAGTGAAAATCCTCTTTGGAATTTTTTTCCATTGGCAAAAACAGGACCTAATGCAATGAAAGTAAAGTGGTATGACTCAATTTTTCAAAAAATGGAGGATACCTGTATGTGAAGCCAGTTATCATATTTCTCACCTTTTAGGCAGTCTTTTCTTCCAGCTAAATGTATAGTCCACAGATTACCTTTAAGGCCTGAAAGAACTTTAGGAATACAATGTACTTCCACACTGCAAGTAACCTTTTTTTAAAAGTGCCACTTGTCAAATTTTGGTGTAATATCAAAGAATACACATAACTTTGGGGGGGGACTGTTAAAATACTTCCTTTTCCAATTGCATATCAATGTGAAGTTGGATACTCTTTACCTACCTTAATCAAAATTCATCACAACAGAAAACGAGAAGCAAATTCAGCTGCTTTCAGAGATTTGCAAAAATATAGAACACCACCACTAGTCTTACTGAAATTTTTGATATGGAACATATCCTTCACTACAAAAATTTGCTAACATGTAATCAGCTTATTGTTGCTATTTTTAGATCTTTTTGAAACACTCTAATTTCTAATTTAGTTAATACCAACATACATAACCCACATAAGTAAAATCTCTTTGGATCTGCAATAATTTTTAAGAGTAAAAGGGTCCTGAGACCAGAAAAGACTAAGAGCATACACTATTTCTCAAGAGGCAGATTTCCAAATCTTTAACTATCCTGGGTTTCTCAACACCCTCCCTCTCCCCCCACGTAAATATGGCTCTCTCTATATAGGAAAAGCCTACCACAGAGTATCTATCCATGAGCTAGAATCTTCAAATATATAAACCCATCTTCCCCCAGCTAGTGACTTCAAGAAGTTAAGGACCATCTGATTTAACATCTCCCTACAGGTCAATCATCTGGAGTCAAATACCTTAAATCTTCTAAGGAGATGCAGTTTTTAAAAGAGAAGCAAAGAAAGTAACAGTTTAATTGTACTGTGATACTATTTCTTTTGACCAAACTGCTTTCACTACTTACATAAAAATAAAGCAAATTATTCATAACTGGCAAGATGGAACAGAAAAGAATACCCAAGTCTTTTGTATGGTCATTAATTTGATGCTTAGCAATAAACCATTGAGCATCCATGTACTGGTATGTACAAAAACCATCTGCAGATTATGTAGCTAAAGTGACACTAGGTTCCTAGGCCTCAACAAAGCAAAAGTGACCTTTATTTACAAATTTACTTAACCTCTAACTTTTCACTCCCTTAAATCACAAAATTATTAGCTGATAAAATGGGGTGGCGATAACAGATTTAAATCTAGAGCTACACCGCTGAGCACCTCTCAGAGAACTTCAAGATTGATAAAAGCTTTGGGACACTGGGGAGAAAATGTACACTGCTTGTAAATTACACCTAAATTCTAATAATGCCTACACTTTATGACACTTCAAGATGTATTTTATTTATAGTCAAAACTATATTCATATGATAGTAAGAACAAACAGGAAGAAAGTCAAAATGAAACAAATTAAATACTATCAGACTGCAATCCTGAACTTGCGGTTCCACATACATCTAAACTTCAGAAAGATTAATTTTTACAGATACTTGTGTATAGATTTAAAAATAGCTCCTTTTCAAAGTTAAGTTGCCTAAAAGGAGTTCGTCATATATAACATTTATATATTACATTTCAGCTCAATTTTGCAAAAAGCAAATTTTGTTCTCTACTTGGTAGATACATTCAATTTCCTATAATTGTAATGTTTCTTGCTCATCAAAAAATCTCTCAGTTTACACTGATTTATAAACTACACTAACATGCATACTTGGAAAAGACGTAAAATACCTGCTAGAAGAAAAAACTAGAACTCCCATCAATAGAAAATGTATCCAACTAATAAGTGTAGTTTTATATATGCAATTTCTATTAACATTAGTGAAATCTGAAGACTAGCTTCACGACGAATATACAAGCCCAAAGAGGATTAAAACAGACATAACTTACATGCTGATTGGTCAACACACACACACACACACACACACACACACACACACTCTGTGGCCATACAGGTACTTGATGTTAAGTATAACTTTCACAAATGATGTCCCGTTATTTCATTAACAAAGACTCACTAGTTTGGATTACATAATAAAAACCTACTGTCATTCTAAACTGCTAGAAAAAATTCTGTGTATTTAAGCTAAATTATTTCAATTCCTCAAAATTTTCAACCACCAGGAAAAGTACAGAATAGTACAGAAGTTTAACTACAGTTGAAGTAACCTCAGAAACCCACCATCTAGATTTTGCAGCCCCCAAATTGCTGGTAAAAAGAAAAGTTACAGATGAACAATTCAACACTATGTCCTCAGTAGCTAGTACTGGTTCATAGAAATGGCTCAATAAATATTTGAAAAATGAACAAGCAATAAAAAGATATAACCTAAAAAAGAAGTCTTTCCCAAGATCATCATTCACTATCATTCATTAAGCATCTTAATGACACTACAGACAAAAAAAAAAGGCTAAAAAAAAAAAGCACCAACTGCTCTATTTACAAGATGGATTTTAAAACAGTCATAAATGTTCAAATGCAAAAAAATTAGCAGATGTACTAAACTGAGTTAGACAATAAATAAACTTTTATCATCTAATAGATGGAAAGGGAGAAATGTCCATCAATGCATTCAGCATGTTTAATAGATGCCATAAATCAAAGCTTTACATGAATTTTCTAGAGCAAATTCATGCCAATCTTTGAGGCTATTGTCACTTTCACACATGCTCACAGGAACAAAATGACAAAGAATGCTGTGCCTGAAATCATTGGATTCAGGGCACAAAACACTTGATTAACAATTGTCAGGAATGTCAGTAGTACATATTGATGTATTTTCAAAATAAATTAATTCCCCCCATTCCTATGTAAACCAAAGCCCGTTTTTTCAGAAAAGAGTATGTTGAACTATTGGACTTCCAGACGGTTTTTCTTTTTTTTAATGTGGCTACAATCGCCTTACGTGACACAACTGGGAGTGAACCCATTTACCAATTGCTGACGAATACCGCTAACCGTTTTCCAGACAAAAGGGCGTTAAAAGGCAATTCCATGCACATTTATTCTTCCCCATAAATGTTCTCCCAAATTTCATTTTACGTCGTATACAAAGTTAAATACAGCAAGTCAAAATTTCAGTCAAAAACACTCCGATGTCTCACTAGCTGTGTAACTGCTACATCTGGTGGCAGCACACTAGCGTGCAAGACGCCAGAAAACTTAGAAAACAATTGTAACCGATCTGGTGCGTGCTTGCAATAACCTTTACGCAGATATTTCCTACAAAACCCATGACCCTGTCAGCGAAGAACAGTAGCCTACTTGCAGTGGGGAGAGAATGCACAAACACGCAGGAGGTGATGGCGAAGAAGAGAAAGTTGCGACCATCTGGAGGAGTGATTTTAGAAGCCTGCCCACGAAGTCAGTCTGTCGTTTAAATTGCTCGCAGGGGCTAGGCAGGGCATCAAAGCCGGCCTCGATAATTTCGCCGGCTCTCCCCAAAGGGCAGAGACCTTGCAAGCGAGGGGCATCCACCAGGTCTGGGGCGGCACGGCTCGCAGAGCAGGGACCGCCTCTTAGGGAGGAGTGCGCGAGGGAAGGGGAGGGGGCTCGAGGATGAATGCTTCAATGGGAGGGAACCCACCAGAGACCAGAGGCCAGGAGGTTAAGAGTACTGAGTGTACTAGCAAATGGAGCAGAAAGGGGCTGGTGGCCGGCGGGGCTCCCCACCCCAGCATGACTGGCTCTTACAAACCCCAAGCGGGTCTGTGCGCCTCGCCTCGCCCCGTCCCCACCAGAGCGCACCCCCTCGTCCGTCTCCTCCGTCACCCGCGAACCACCACCCACAGCCAACGCACTACCTCCCCCGAGCCCGGCGGCCTGGCGTCCACCTCACCACCATCCCCCACCCCAGGGTCGGAGGGAGGAGACCCAAGGGGGCGCGGGGGCCGCGGCGCGGGAGGGGAGGCCCGCGAGCGGGCACGGGCGCGACGGCGCTTACCTTCCCTGGGCCTCCCGGATGGCGGCGTGTGATTCAGCAGGGACCTGGCCGCCGCCGCCGAGCCCGGGGTTGGAGACGTGGAGAGCTGGGACCAAGATGGCGGCCCCTCCAAACTTCCACTGCTACTTTGGACACTCATCAAGCTACTTTCTGGGAACCCGACTCCCCCCCTGCGACGGCAGCGGCGGCACCGGCACCCGCCTCCGTCATGGCGGGGGCTGAGCTGAGGGCGAGCGAGAAAGCGAGGGCAGGGAGGAGAGAGTCAAGGGGATGGGGGAGGAAGCCGAGAAGAGGGGAGGTGGGGAGGAGAGAGGTGAGGGGAGGAGAGGGGACCGGGAGGAGGAAAAGGGGGAGAAGCGAGGGAGCAGGCGGGCGCGCCGGGGAAGAGGCGGAGGAAAGGAGCGCGGCGGCGGAGGCGTCGAGGGGGCGCCCGCTGGTGCCGGGGTCGGAGCGCGGGCGGAGCGCGGGCTGCGCGGGCCGAGGAGACTTCCGCGGGCGGAACCTGCCGGCACCTCTGCAGTGCGTCGGCCCCCGGCGTCGCCCGGGCGGCGGCGGCGGCGGCGGCGGCGGGTGGTGGGTGGCGGCTGAGGCGGCGGGGTAACCTCTGCATCAGTTACAGGCGGCGGCGGCGGCGTCACGCGCCGCCTGTGCAAACACTATCGCGAGGCTCCTGCGCCTCCGGTAGCGGCGGCCGCGGGAGCAGGCACGGGGGAGGGACCTGCCGGGGGGGTGGGGGTGGGGGCGGGGGGGTGGAGGGAGCGAGTGCGCGAGGGAGGAGAGCCGGGCGCCCCTGGCGCGCCCGCTGCTCGCCGCGCGGCGCGGGAGCCCGGGGCCGGAGGACTCGCGTGCGCGGGGGCAGCCTGCCCGCGCCGGCCGGAGGGAGGCGCCCCCCGCCGCGCCTGGCCGGCTCCTGCTCCTCCGCTGCCACCTGACTCCCCCTCGCTCCCGCGGAAGCGCGCCTGGCTGCCGACCCACACCCTGCCAGAGGAGAAATGCTTCTGCTCTCGCCGGGCTATCGTTTCTCAGGAGTTCGAAGTGTTCGTTTCTCAAAATGGAACTGAAAAGTTCAGAGTGGCTTCCTTCTCTCCCCCGCTGTACTGTACAGAAAAACCCACCAAAAAACCTGTGTGCGCGTCTCCCCATCTGCAGAATGGGAGTGATTAATAAAAGCGCTAAGAAAATGAGATTTTTGGCGGGGGGTGGAAATAAAACTTTGAATGTTTTCTTAAAAAAGAGAAAAATCCTTACCGGTGTTGTGCACTGTACGGATGGGTGTAGCAGTTCTTTGTTTTCAAACAGTAAGTGGGAAAATCTAAATAGAAAAATTTGTTCTGTGAATTCACATATTTAGGGAAACAATCCCGTATTTATCTGGTGGAAGACGGTATGGTTTCTAGAAAGTTCGGCTACATTTCCAGTGCCGCTGCTGAGTTCCGACTACAAAATCCCAAGGCAAATTACAGCGTTTGCTAAAATTTATACAGTGTCGCTTTCTACACACCCGCATACGTGCAGGCACACCAGGGACTGGGCATCATGCACATAAAAGAGCAGTGTAATAGTTCAGGAAAAATACAACTAGGTTGTTGCTCTTTAAAAACCCGAATTGAATAGAACACTGAAAAGATTATGATACAGAGCGATTGTACAGGCATGAGGAAATGGCATGATTACCAGAGGGACAAAAATGTCGTTTCCATTTTTTATTTTTTATGACGTTGCACTTCTCATGGTAATGTTCTGTTCAGATAAGCTATCATACTAGAATAGAACCTTAGTTGTCAGTTATCTCCAGAAGTAATTTTAGTTTGCTTGTGTTTCAGATCCTTTAACTGAGTTTTTTGTCATGTTCTACTTTTCAAATTTGAGGTAGACCTTACAAATTAAAAAACTTAGTATAACTGACATGAAATAAACTGCGCATATTTAAAATACATAATTTGATAACGTTTAACCCCTGAAACTATTTCTATAATTAAGATTAGGAATATATCCTCCAGCCTCCAGTTTCCTCTACTCCTTTGATGTCCCTCTTCCACTCCACCTCTACCCCCAGGTAAGGGGATAGAGGCTTTCTGGTCACTATAGATTAGTTTGCACTTTCCTGAATTTTAGATAAATGGAATCACAAAATTGTACCATTTGGTCTGACGACTTTTAGTCAACATAATTATTTAGAGATTCATTTGCATTGTTGCATTTATCAATAGTTCCTTTCTATTTATTGGTGAGTATTCCATTGTATGAATGTACAGACTTTGTTTATCCATTCCCTGTTAGACATTTGCATTGTTTCCACTTTGGGGTTGTAACTAATAATGCTAGTATGCGTGTTCATGTAAATAAAGTGTTTGTGCTAAGATAAGCTTTTCTTTCTCTTGAATACATACCTGGCACCTTAGATTTTCATACCAAAGAACAGGCACTATATGGGGAAACAGAGTTCCTGTAACAACATGTAGGTAAATATATATTCTTTCTGTATTTTAAAAGTGAGCTTAGTCAGCAAGTTGTAGTGAAAAGAGCATAGAAGAAGAAGAAAGCTAAGAAGACAGTTAACAGTCCTTGATTTAATTTTCTCATTTATGAAAGAGTTTAGGGTCAATCGTTGAGTGAACTCTAAATCTCCTACCAATTCTGAAGACTATACAGAGTTCAGTTCCTCCCAAGAACCAGTAAACAAAAACTAACCAAAGGGATTTGATGGTAGGTTATTTTCCTCCCAGGCTTCCTCAGAGCTTCAGGTTACCTTTTTCCAACTTGGGCTACATTGTATGCAGATTCCTTTTATTTTCTATGGTAACTAAAGGCTCACAACATATACATAATCAAATTACTTTAAATAAATTTTAGTTATGAGCCCTGCTTAGGAAGAACAATTAAAAATTGGTTCCTGTTTTCTTGTAGCTTAGAATAAAGACAGTCAACACCAAAGAATGAAGAAGAGGTCACTGCCAGCAATAGGAAGCTAATTCAATAAACTTTGTCTTAAATAAAATGTTATACCATCACTTTAAGATTTATTTATTTATTTATTTATTCATTCATTTATTTATTTATTTATTTATGCATAGAAGAACTGGGGTGTAAGCCAGACGTGCAAGGGTGAAAGGATTCACCAGAGACAGACTAGAGAGTGCAACAGGCAGATCTCCTGAAATACACTGCTAAAGGGAGCAGTGGGCAAGACAGGAGAGGTCTACTGTTCCATGTGGGTGAGACCACTGGCCCAGGATCAAACTCAGGCTGCTGATAGCGTGATAGCTTGACAGCACTGAGACTTAACCCCTTGGCCACCAGGAGGCCCCTATACCATCACTTTAAATCATCTTCAAAGAAAACTGAAAAAGAGGATAAAGTGTTCATGCTATAGTAAGTGAAAAAGTGGGTTTGATCCCACTTTTTACTTTATTTTACAAGTATGCATAACAAATGACTGGAAGGATGTACCCTAAGAAGTTAATAATGGCTAGTCATAGGTTGTAAGATTACATAATTATTATTACCTCCTTTATGCTTTTCTAAAATTTGTAAAGTGAATTGTGTATTTCTTAAGTAGTTTAAAATAAAAAAGGCCCGGACACAAATTGCACAAATAGACAATTTTTTAAAATTATGTAAATGAATGAAAATGTTTGTGTGCAAGTAGAGTCTCTCCTGCACATTAGCTAGGATATAGGCATTCAGAAAGATATTTTATAGAGTGATAGATAGGATGGTTGGAGTGATAGCCTACACAATAGGAAAAGATACAGGAAAGTCCAGATTTTGACAGAAGGACATCTGCCACTCTGTGAGGGAAGGAGAAGATTTAAGAAAGACAAGAACAATCATTGGAGAAAAATTTTTGGCTAGCTTCCTTGGGGAAATATATTCGCAGAGGTAAAGCCAGCATGAAAACACAGGAGTGAACCGAGCAAATAAAAGGAGAATCTACTTACAAAGAATCAGAAAGATGGGAGGATGCTCTTTCTGTGGATTAGGTGCCTCATGAGGACAGGCACCCAAGTCCCTAGTACGTGACTGGCACAGAGCAAGGGGTCTATAAATATTATGGAAATAAATGAATGATGAGGATCAGAGAGCTGGGATTCATGTGGAGGGAGCAGTGCCAAAAAAGAGGTCTCAAAGGATCACCTGATAGAAGGTCATATACAAAAGGGAGACCTGAATCCTGATCTGTAAGATGATCATAACTTACAACTACATTTATTAGATTCTCTTCTATTATATATTAGAGTAGAAATACTTACAGCAGCCATAATTACAAAGTACTATAGGTATGATAAATGCATTTTATACTTCCTAATAGGTGATTCTTTCTGAATTTGAATAATTAATGCCTAAGCCACCTAAACCCTTTTCCCTGAGCCAATAAGAAATGAGTCCAAAGACTGGATGAAATGTCCTTTCTAAGGACTCCTCAAAACAGGGTACCAGTGTCAATTCATGCTGTGCAGAGAGCAGACGGTATACATTTCTTCCCAACTCAGAGTTCAATAAAACTACCTTGGTAGTTTGAAATCAGCCTTGGTAAGAATATTTATGCCTCCAAAATCAGCAAAAGCAACAAATGAATACTTCCAGAACTGATTATTAAGTTTTTACCAGCATGCCACTGCTGCTGGTATCATAGCCTTATTACCCTCCATTTCCCACGTGGTTAAAGCTTAGGGAGGGTAAAAACCCTTGTCTGTCATGTTTAGAATTGTAGTCCCAACATCTAGCACCTGCCAGGCATACAGTTTTACATATTTGTTGAGCCAGTCAATTATCCACATAGCTGCTTAGCAAGCACTTGAGCCCCTGAGCTAACCCTGATCAACACCCAGGTTGATCACGCTAATAGAAGAAAGGGTCAAATACTCTACTATCCCCTAACACTAAACCCTTCATGGCCCATGTTTGTATTTTGTGACCTTGTTCAGGTTGCCATGTGAAATATAAATTTTCCACAAGCCATACTTTTTTATAAATACTTTTTTATACTAAAAAATTACATTATGTGAAATTCAAATTTTACTGAGCATCCTGTACTTTATTTGTTAAATCTGGCAACTCTAGCTCTTTCAACTAAGCAAAAAATAGCTAATGAGGCATTACCTAGTCAAGTTGAAGATACCAGGACCTGGTAATTCCATTCCAAAGAACATATCCTAGAGGAATTCTTGGCTCATGTGTACCAGGAGATAATAACAAGATGATCATAGCACTCCTGTTTGAAGTAGTCCAAAAATGAAAAACCACCCAAATGTCCATCAACAAGAGAATAGACAAATAAACCCAGAGTTATGTATATTCACATAACAGGATACTATACAACAATTAAAATGATCACAAGCAAAAATACTGATTGAAAAGAACAAGTTAAAGAAGGATGAAATCAGTATGATTCCTTTTACAGTATTCAAAACTAAGTAATACAGGGCTCAGGAATATGTATTTGGTAAAACTAGAAAGAAAAAGGTAAAGGGAATGGGAAACCAAATCAGAGTAGCTACTTCAGATTGGGAAAAGGGGAGATGTGACCTTGGAAGAGCCACAAGGGCTGAAAGGCATCAGAAAGGTACTACTTAGACTGGATGGAGTATGGAGGTATGCTTGTCTTCCTCTTTTTTCTTAAACTATAAATACAGATCTAGATTTAGATTTACTCTTACATGATTAAGATATTATTAATACAATACAAATGTTTAGGAAGTGAGGAGTGCTGGCTGAATCTTCTTATCAGAACAAACTTAGATATCTACCCTGTCTCCTCTGCTAGGACGCACCCCCAGATTTGATTCCCTTCTTTGTCCAAATGTAGACACAGTTTGGCACTCTCAAAATGCCTACTTGGTTGTTCTTGTAACGTGCCACCTCAATAGTCTTTTTGATAGGAGCTTAGACAAATGACTACATTGCATTGGATTCATAAGAATTCTCATTTCATTGAAATTGTTCTACCTGCCCTGCACAATTCACAAAGCTTGAAAATTTTGGTTTCAAAATCCCTGTAGAGAGAGTTTTAAGCCTTTGTGCATAATAGGCTAGGTTACTTATACTTCCTCTGCTCACTGTAGCAATGGAAATGATTTTCTTCAGGTTTGTCAACTCATTTGGGAATAAAAAAAAAAAACAAACGCCATGGTCTATACATAACAAAAACTGGAATTACTGGATTCTCAAAACTGATTCGTTTCGCCTGAGGCTAAAAAAATTACAATCAACTTCAGAACAATATTACCTCCCCCAAAGTGCACTAGAAGCTGTCCTGCAAGGACATGAGTATTGTGAAATGTTTATAAAAACTAAATACAACAAGCAAACAGGGCTCATCTAGCAGATTTAAAATCAACAACGTACCTCTTAATAATGTAGTCTATTTACAAAAGTGATTAAGAATACATATAAAACCTATCACAACCTAATGTTCCACTTTACTTATTGTAAATTTTACTGATTAAACCAAAATATAAATTGAACACATAGATTCCCCAAAGAAATAGATGTTTCTTTCCATAAAAATTAATATCAAACATCCTTGATTTTTGGCAATAGCTTTTCAACTACACAGTTTAGACACATTCAAAATCACTCAATGATTTCTTAGGGAAAGTAAGTGCTAAATCCATCTTAATTAGATAGATATATGGCAAACAGAGATGTATTTAACTTCTTAGAAATTTTTCAAAAATACAGAAATGTCAAATATTAATGAGAAAGAAGTTAAAATGCCACTATGAACCAAGAGTGGAGTTCCTGAGATGAAAGTAATATCCTATTCCTTAATCTAGATACTGGCTAGAAGTGTGTTTTTAGTTTGTAGAAGCTCATCAAATTGCACATTTAAAAATTAAAAAAAAATTTGTGGTATTTGGTATTTGTGATTCTAAGTATTCTCTCTCTCTCTCTCTCTCTCTCTCTCTCTCTCTCTCTCTCTCAAAGGAAAAAATTTGCTCTTATGATTGTTTACTGAGAAAATGAATAAGGACTTTTTTTAAAAAGGGAAAATGTTCTTAATATGAGGGGAAATAAGTAGGGATTTCTCATGGGAAGAAGTGAAGAAAACAATGCCATATAAGCAATAAACACACAATGAAATTTCCAAAACTGTCACTGTGAAATAAAGTCTTCTTAAGTGAAAGTTCTGCTTATAGATATTATTTGTACTTTGTATGTAGAAATATCTACTTAACTATTGTTCACTTTGGGCACTTAGTAAAGAATGCTGGAAATGGTTTATTCCTTGTAAATCCATTGATTCTGAAAACAGTATAAACTGTTTAATATTTATTTCAGGAAATGCCTATTTAGTACCCAGCCTCAGTGAATGGATTTGCAGGTGCTGGGGGAGTGCAGAGGTGAGTCAGACATGAAGCTTAGAGGTGATGAGCAAAGAATAGTCAGCCAAATGACTACCATCCAAAGTAGAAAATGATCATGTCAAAGTGCAGGATAGATGAATGGGGGAATTTAGGAGGCAGAAGAGATCATATGCAAGGCTTCCTAAATGAGAAGCAATTTCAAATGGGCTGTAAAGTGCATCAAAGTAATCTAAATGATTTCCTTTTCAAGATTCAAAACCTATCCATCAGAGCAACCAGACTCTGGATCGATTCCATAGACCAACTTTTTTTTAAATGGTATTTTCAATTCTATACATTCTTGAACTTTTCTTTTTTTTCTTATTTAAAGGCTTCCATTTTTTTATTTGCCTGCCAGACCTGCATCCTTTAATATACCATAGATTTCTTCTTGGTCTATGGACCAAAGATGAGATGGCTTTGGAGAGAACAGGGACACTAGTAATAAAAAGTAATTTTTCTCAGTGAAACGAAATCACCTGCTACTCAAAATGCAGAAAAGAAACCTACTAATTAAGTCAATCTAAGTCAAGTAAAGCATTAATTTTATCAGTAATTAACATACAGCATATCCAGAACATTCTCCCATGGATTTGATATAATTTGATGAATCATAAAATCACTCATCATTGAATCATAAAAAGAACTCATGATTTGGAATATAAGGGTTGGAAAGAGTTGGTGGAGATGTCTAAATACTTTAGCTATAGATATAAGTTAATATAAATGCTAATAATGAGAAATGAATTGATTTTGAGTCTAAAATGCTAGTGCAACTATAGTAACAATGTAGTTATGTTGCAATTTTATTTATAATGTGGTATTTGTTTTGGAAAGCAGTTTACCAATATGGATCAAAAGTCCTTTAAAAATTTTATTCATCAGTGGTTACTAGGTGGGAAGGGGGCAAGCAGATCTTGTAAAAGTGATCAACTGTATGCTAAAGGATAGAATTAGACTTTTAGTGGTGAACTTAATGTAATGTATACAGAGTTTGGTTTATAATGCACACCTGAAGCCAAGTAATATTATAAATCAGTGTTACCTCAATAAAATTTAAAAAAATTTAATATATTTCTTTTGATCTATTAATTTTATTCTGGGAATCTATCCTAAATTAGAAAAAATGTGGTTTTCTCCTTTTATACAACATTCTATTCAAAATTATTTAATAATTTAAATAAAATTATTTAATAAATTATTTATTAACTTAAATAAATAATATATTAAATGCATTTTAATAAATAATAAATTAATAAACAATTTATTAATTAAAATAAATTATTTAATAAAAACTAAGTATAACCTAAATGTACAATAATAAGGATGTGGTAATAACTAATGGCACATCTACTTTATAGAATATAAGATCATTAAAATGAGTCTGAATATTTTATAATAACCCTAACCAACTGCTTTGCTTAGAAAAGCATTTCAGTGAATAAAGCAATATAGTAATACATATTATATTATAAAAATATATTATTAAAAAATATAAAAATTATATATATATAATATAGTCTTAATCATATAAAACATGTATAGTGAAAAGATTGGAAGAAAATATATGAAACTATTAACAATTGTTGTCTTGGCGTGATAAAATGGTAGTAGATTTTTGTTGTTACCTTTTGTACATTTTGGTATATCCCAATGTATTATAGGAATAGCACAATGATTTTATGAGGAAAAAAAGCCTGTATGTTTTCAAATGATTGGGTTTACTATCCCAGATTAGATTAATAAAGACCACAAAAGGGGGGAGACAACAAGGGCTAGGGAAGAAAGAAATGTTTGATGCTTCATTTTTCATAGAGTTTCCAGAGGTCATATTGTTTTGCCTTTTGTTGGTACAATTAAACAAATGTAGGTTTTAAAAGCATCTGTGGAAAATTCTCAGGAAGCTCCATTAGCAGAATCAGAAGAAAGTCCAATGTCAAAAACTCAAAAATAAGAGCAAACAAAATCAAATATGCAGAGCAAATAAAAAAGCTGAAACAAGGGGAGGGAAAATCACATGGGACTATACTGATGGCTCACTGGTGAATCGGTGGTGGGAATTCGATGGGGACTACACAGCTGAGAAGAGAAAGCAACATTGTACAAAAATGAATAATGATGTAAGATATAAATAAATTATGTAATAATAATAATAGATTTACTATAGGGGAAAAAGCTGAAACAGCATGTACAAGGGCACAAACAAATGTAGTAAGACTAAGCATGGTAAGTTTATTTATTAAATTTAGAGTCTCTAGGGCCTCCCTGGTGGCGCAGCGGTTGAGCGCTGCGCTGTGGAGCTGTCCGGCAGCGGCGACGCGAGTTCAACGCCCGGCCAGGGAGAATCCCGCATGGCGCGGCAGACCTCTCCTGCCTTGCCCGCTGCTCCCCTCAGCAGTGTATTTCTGATCTGCCTGTTCTGCTACCCGCGCTGTCTCTGGTGAACCCTCTCGCCGCCCCATGCCTCTGGCCTGTACCCCAGCTTGTATGTATAAATAAAAAATAAATCTTTAAAAAAAAAGAACTTAGAGTCTCTATTAATAGAAAGAACCCTGTGGTATTATGTTACAAATTAAAATCCAATAACTTGGCGCTTATAAAAATACATCTAAGTAAAATACTACAAGAAGAAATGAGAAAAGAGAACTGGTAAAAATTCAGGAACCAAGTTTGCAATAAATTAGAGATCATATTTAAGTTAAAATAAAATTTAAGGCAAGAAATCTTTGATTTAATATAAACACTATAAACCTAGAAAAGATAAATGGTAATAGACACAAACAATTCAAAAAGTGGAAAATATGATTAGTTAATTATGGAATTGTGGTAAAACTGCTACTGCTCTGAGGTTTGGTTTTCCTCTCTACTCTAGGTGCATGGGAAAACCATACTTCCCAGACTTCCCAGACTCCATTTAGTGAGATGGGACAATTTAACTAGGGAGTATAAACAATGGAATGTCAGCAGAAATCTTGTGTCCCATTCAGGCCAAAGACTTAAGGGTCATTGTACAAATATCACACTCTTTGCTCTTATCAGGGAATATAGAGACCATAAAAATGATGTGACTTGGATCTCACCAGCTACCCTAATGATGTGACTTGGATCTCACCAGCTACCCTAAAAGCTGACCCACTGGACTTTGTGTGAGGAAAAATACACATGTGTTGTTTCAGTCTCTGAAATTTGATGTTTTTACTTAGCTATCATGTCTTGAATAATAAAATAGAAAAACATCAAACTGCCCAAGTAACCAAGAAATTAAATGTAAATGAGGTTACCACTTTTCACCTATTAAACTGGAAAAGAAAAACACCTTAAAATATTCCTACTCAGTACAGTGGGGGAAGGATGATCTTTTTGATATCTTAGGCTGGATCAAATGGATATTCACATGGAAATATATTCATCCTGACCCCTACCTCACACTAACCACTATAATGTATTCCAGATATTTATAGATATAAATATGAAAATAAAGCCCTAAAAAGGAAACACGGGAAGTATTTTCATGACCTATAGGTAGACGAAAGTTTCCTGAACCAGGCACAAAACATGATAATCATAAGGAACAAATTTGACAGACTTAACAATATTAAAAACTTTTCATCACCAAAAGATTTCCTTTAAGATAGTGAAGGCAAAGTTACAGGGGAAAAGATATTTGCAATACATATATCTCAAGACAAAGAATTCATTCAGAATATGTTAAACAGCATAAAAAAACTCCCATAAATCAATAAGGAAAAGAGAAACAATTTAGTAGAAAAGTGGACAAAAAACTTCAATGGTTACTTCACAAAAGTGAATACCCAAACAACAAAAAACAAACAAAAAAACATATGAAAAGATGTTAAACATCTTTAGTTAACAAGAAATGCCAGTTAAAGCCAAATGAGACATCATTCACCAGAAAGGCTAAAATGAAGAAGACGACAGGTCAGCAAGCATGTGGGACACTGGGAATGCCTACAGAGTGGCAGGAGTGAAAGGTTGTACCCTTGGAAAACCAGGGCAGTAACTAGCAAAGCTGAACATACACTGACCGAACTTATGATCCATCAATTCCATTCCTAGATAAACAGCCCACAAATATGTATGTATGTATGTATGTATGCATGTATGTATAAACACACACACACACACACACATCTTTCAAAGGACATATGCAAGAATAAATGAAGCAGCACTGTTTGTAATAGCTCCAAGTCACAAAGTTCCCAAATGCCCAGCAGGATAAATATGTTTTGGCACATTCACAAGGGAATAGCAGAGAAATAATGAATTGTAACTGTGAATTACACAAACATAATGTTGAACAAAAGTAGACACAAAAAATTACGAAGTATGTGTTTCCACTTAAATAAAGTTCAAAAATAGGCAAAACCATTCCACAGTGTTAAAAATCAGGGACTGTGATTACCCTTAGAGGTGTATGGGGAAAGCTTTTGAGATTATGGTAATGTTATTTCTTAATTTAGGTTCAGGTTACATAGTATGTTCACTTTGAAAATTCATCAAGCTGTACACTTAGACATGTGCACTTTGGTGTATATGTGTTTTATATCAATAAATATTTCTTTATATAATATGATCATATATACATACCATTCACAGATGCATAATACCAAAATATTGCAAGAATCTAGCTAAATTTGTATTCTCATACATTGCTAGTATCAAGAATAAACTGCAATCATTTTGGAAAATAATTTGAGTATATATGTACAAGACACATTAACTATAGAAGACACATATACTACCCTTTTTAAGAATCTTGGGGCCTCCCTGCTGGCACAACGGGTTAGACGCAGAGCTGTGGAGCTGTCATGCCTGCAGTGCGATTTGGATGCCCAGCCAGGGAGATTCCCACATGGCGCAGCAGACCTCTACTGCCTCGCCCGCTGCTCCCCTCAGCAGTGTATTTCGGTCGATCTGCCTGTTCTGCTCCCCACTCCCTCTCTGGTGTACCCTCTCACTGCCCCATACCTCTGCCCTACCCAGGCCTGTATGCAAAAATAAAATAAATCTTTAAAAAAAAATCTTTCCTAAGACGACTCAAAATACAGGGACAAACTCTGAAAAATGTTACTCACAGAATTAAGTCAACTCTATAATGTATTTTGTTGGTCTATTTTACTTCTGTCACACTCATGACTGCTTTAAACACTTTAGTGCAACATGAAAAAAGCTTTTGGTAAAGTGAAAAGGGAAATTGCATATAACAATTTTTAAAACTAAATAAGGATGTTAGAATAAAATGACCAGAAAGACCCAAATGATACATAGACAACTTCCCTGCCTAGTCTCATCCACTTTCATGACTTCATAAATCAATATGTAATGATGACTATTAAATCTTTACCTCTAGTTCACATGTCTCTTCTGAGCTCCAGGATAGAAAACCAGCTACTAAAAAACTCCTCTTGCATGTTGCATGGGTTCCTCAATTTCTGCCTCCTATATTCATTATTTTGGGTAGAAATGAGGCTAGAAATAAGAACAGAGGTAGAGAGTCAATCATCCAAACCAGAGAGCTGAGAAACATTCTTGTTTCCCCCTACTCTTCATTCACTCCCCTTCCTTTACCATTCATAAGTCCACACTGCCTTCTAAAGAGACTTTTAAATTCATATCCAGCCAGTCATCTATCCATCCTTCTGCCATTCTTTTAAATTTTTCTCCTACATTATTGCAAAAGCTTATTAAATGTCTTTTTTCCTTCAGCTTCAGTCCCATGTAGTTCAACTGCTGTGGTTTTTTATTTTAATACCAAATCTGAGCATACTTTTACACTTTAAAATTCTTCTGTGGTTATTCATAAGTGACTGGATAAAATTCAAACTCTCTAGCACTGCCTGTGTGAATCTTTTTTAGTTTTTTAAATCTTGTTATCACCTGCCTGTCTTTCCAGTTCTATGCATGGTTACTCCCTCACAGGAATTCCACACTCCATTCACACCACAGCTATTATGATGGCCAAACAGGATATACTCTATTTTACTTCTCTTGGCTGCTCCCAGTTTGGAATTCCCTTCTTTCCCCACCTAATCCTGACCTTATTTGTCTGGCCCATCATTCAATACTCAGTTCAAGTCTTTCCTTGATTAGGGAAACTCCAGAGATCACATTTTTACATGGTTAAAATAATGGGATACAAACAATTTTCCAGGGATGTCCTGGTGGCCTAAGGGTTAAGTCTCAGCACTATCACCCTGACAGCCTGAGGTTGATACCCACGCAGGGAGCTGACCCACATGGCATGCAGACCTCTCCTGACTTGCCCACTGCTCCCCTCAGCAGTGTACTTCAATCAATCTGTCTGTTCTGCTCCCCACTCTGTCTGGTGAATATTCTCTTCTCCCTCCTGCACCTCTGGTATACACCCCAGTTCTTCTATGCAAAAACAAAAACAAAAACAAAAAACCAACAATTTTCCATCTTGTTTTTATCACTAACATTTAGTTTGCCAAGTTGCTTTTCATCTCATCACTTAGTAGACAATATTAATTTCTCTCTTTTCAGCTTCCACTGAATACTGCACATAACCATTATTGCATCACTATCATTTTACTTTATATTATATGATTTTTTCACATGCTCACCTCCCTCACTTGGCCCTGAATTTCTTAAGGGCAGAGATTGTTGTTGTATTTATTTCTATATTCCAACAGAGTCTGTTGCAAAGCAGCAATTCACAAAATGAAAGTAAATTAATGACTAAATCTTGGTGATTGCATTAACCTGATAGAATATGGGTAACACTTATATCCTTTGCTCAACTGCCTAAACTTTCTGTAGTTATTCATTTAGAGCCATATCATTCTAAAAAAGAGAGATTTAGAATACAATTTTCAGTAATACTATATTACCTCCACCATTTAAAGTAAATATCTTATGACTCCCAATTTTGCTTAATAAGGTATATACAATGAAAAAAAACTAGAGCATTTGTTATCTCCTGTTCTGTTCGCCACACATGTCATAGTGCCTAATTAACAGTTATCTCTCAGTCCTTATCTTACTAGTTCTTCTAGTAGTATTTGACTCCTCACACTCACCCCACCCCTTCTCTTGTACCTCTGACTGAGACACCATCCTGCTTTCCCTTCCATCATGATGGCTGCTTTTGATCAGTTCTATTGCTAAACCTTTTTCTGATCCACTAAATATCGGAGAGTCCACCAAAGTTTTGTCCTTGATTCTCTTCGCTCCTCCCTTCCCCTCCCCTTTTATTTGTTCACATCTGGTTTCCCAGAACTTAAAACAATACCCTTTTTTACCTATGACACAACTGATATCAGTCAGGATGCCCCTTACATTTTTGACATGGATAGTTAAATTAGCAGTTGGTTTTATTCTTTCTTTCTTTATATAATATAAAATAAAGGTGCATGCTACAGTCAATATGCTTTGTACTCAATGAAATTTGGTAGTAGGCACCTAATAAATAACATTATGTGCTTGAGGCACTGAATAAACAAATAAAAATTAGAATAAATATTAATATACCTGGGCCAAAATAATCACATCCTGGTTACCATGTATGTAAAGGAAATGAACCACAGAAACAGAAGATTTCATTGGTATAAGGTGGATAGAAAGCCCTGGGCTGCACCTCAAACACTTATGTGGGAGCCCTTGGCATGCAGAACCTTTTGTGTCTTGAGGGCAGAGGTAAAGTCATTGGAAAGAAAAAACAACTTTTGAAACAGAACTGATTATCAAAGAATGAGAGGCATTCTAGGAACTATCTCTTCTCAACAAACAAAGTGATAACAGCAATTTTAAGCTCAAGGTCACTGCCGAATAACACTGCTCAACAGTGAGATCACTACTGACTTAAAAAGGCCCTAGTTTGTATTATCTTGGTGTGCTGAACATGAGTATAGCCGTGAAAATTTTTTTTTGTCTTTTTTTTTTTATTGTTATTTATGTCTTTTACATTTTGTATTCCCCTTGGGAAGCCCACCACCAATTCACCCGTGATCCATTTCCATGGTCCCCTGTATTGTCCTCTCTTCCATTTTGTGCCCTTATCCTCCCCTCCCCCC